>JAAWXA010000040.1:3647660-3697150 GCA_038090715.1 Florisuga fusca | reverse complement strand
GCCGGCGGCGCCCCCTGGCGGACCGGACCGGACCGGGCCGGGGCCTCTTTTTCCCGAAACCGCCCCCGTGTGAGCGTAAAAAAGTAAATGAAAAACCCTGTCCCGGCAGCTGCTGCTGCAGTTGGCCTCGCTCCTGAGACACGGGGCCCCCTCCCAGGTGAGGTGACTCTGGGACTCGGGATGTGCCTGGCTTTCGCCAAGTGAGTAATCCCGGAGAGATGAGGTTTCCACATCCCCCGGTTCCAAGGCCAGTCCACCCCAGGAAGCCGGCACTCCCTCCCCTGCCGGACTCTTTCCTAAGGCTTGGAACTATCTAAACTAGTAGGTCAACTACTGGGTCAATTGCAATGCCCCAAAGATACTCTGCATCACCAAAAAAGAGAGCCATCCTTAAAACGTCAGACATGTTCCATGCCTGCCATTAAATACAGCATTTACCTTAATGAAAACAAGCCAGACACTTGCCTACTCTGCCTGAGGGATGATTGCAAAGCAAATTACCTTCAACTAGCTTTCAAACAGTTTTCCAGCAAAGGAAAATGGCATTGGGGTTGGTTAGGAAGACCTTTCATTTCAGAAAGGGAATCTAGTAGCATTTCTCTTGCCTTCATCCTAGGCGAGCTATTTCCAAATAGTCTGCATACTTTTCCTTATAAGGAATATCTCCCCTGGATCTATATGAGGTTCCTTTGAACAAGTTAAATAAACGTCCTGCTAGAAAGCTGCCTCTCATCTCTGCAGCCATACCCAGAAGACAGACATCTGATCCACATTATACACAGAACCCCTCTCTCCTGTTCCTACCGACTTGCCATTTATTACCTTCTTAAGTTCTCTTTCAAAGCCATACAACTTAAATGCCACACTGAAGTTAAATCTTTTCTTATCCTTTGCTCATTTTAGAAGTAAAGTAAGATAAAAGCATGTTGTCTTTCATACAAATTTGGTTTTTTGTAACATTTTCCCTTTTAAAACGATCCTTTCTCGCCCTGAAATACTTTGGTTGCTTCATCTGTGGCAAGGCCTCTTTTTGTTACAGATTTGAGGTTAGATTTTTTCAAGCTGAGTTATAGGAAAAGGTCAGTCATTGTTTTGGAATTCTTGTGGTTTCACCTAAACCTGTAAATCAGACACAAGATTTACTAAGGGAGAATTGGACTGTACAGCACCAGCTACAGAGATCTGGACCCTTACTGCAAAGACAAGAAACTTGCAAGTTTCCATGCTTGCAGTACTTTAACTGCATGTCAGGGGGAGACAGGTGGGTGGGATGAGGGCCTGGGAGAGGCAAAAGCTCTTGCATTATTACCATATAAAGTGCTGAGCTATATATATCTCACAGCTTGCTCCCAGGACCTCTGTCCACTGAACTGCAAACCTAGCAAGTATCATCTTCCAGACAATTTTCTTTTACACAGGACTGAACTTTGACAAGCGAAACAGTTTCAGTGATTTCCAGGGAAAAAAAGAAAAGTCCCAAACAACAGCCTATGAGAGGATCTCAATGAATGAGCCAAACTAGTATCTAGCATCAGTTCAAACGCACACATGCCTAGGAACAGCTCTCTTGAGGACAGAACTAGCAGCCCTTGCTCTTCTGGATCTCTGCCTCTTGGATCTAGTTTCTATTAACTTTCTAATTCTTCTTCACAATCAAGTGTTTCAGCCTGAGCCATTTCCCCCATCACCTCAACAGACAATCCACCCTTTCTTCACTTTCACATCTATATCAACAAGTACACATGAAAAGCACGTGCTGAGTGAGCAGAAACCCAATCAAATGCCTCTGATGGTGTGCAAACCTCATGCAAGGAGGCAGTGCTGCATTTCCCACTTCCCTGCACAGGAGATGCCTGGACCTCTGCCCTCAGCAAAGCTCTGGAGCACTGCTCAGCAGGAGTCCTGGCTGTCCTGTGCTGAGGGAGCCTGTGATTTCTTTACCGGGGTGGTGGTGAAAGGGATGGGGTAACTTACATCTGTGGCCTTTTTGTCAGCCAGTTCCAACTTTTCCTGTGCATCTTTAAGGGACTCGGAGTATTTGTCCAGCTCATCCTCAGTGCCCTTCAGCTTCTTTTGTAGAGCCACCAGCTCGTCCTCCAGCTGTGATACGGGTGGAAAGTGGTGGAGAGGGGAAGGGCGGGCAGGAAAAGGTGCAGCAGGCAACGTGATCGTGCAAAGGGAGAAGTGCAAGTGCAGAAGAGACAGAAAAGGACAGACAGACAGAGAAAGAGAAAGAAGGAGAGAGTTAGATTCTCTTTGCTTGTAACAAGGGCACGATACCTTGGCAGCATTCTCCTCTGCAGAGAGGAGGCTATCCTCAGACTTGTGTAGTTCTTCCAGCACTTCGTCCCTTTTATCCTCCGTCACACGCAATTGCTTTTCCAATTGCACAATGTCATCCTCTAACTAGGTGCACAAGAGGAAATATAATGCACAAATATGTTTCTCCCTGGGCTTAGAAAAGTGGGAAATTAATTTTTAAATCCTTCTCCTTTCCTCCCTCCTCCTTCGGGACCTCCCAGAAATGTGCAACCAATGTGCCACCCTCCCCCACATGAATAAAGCCCTGGGGGTAAAGGCAGGGGGTCGAAGAAGTCCATGAAAATGGGACATACATCTGGAAGGGGGAGGAGGGCAGCTGGAATCAGCCTGCTGGAGGGGGTGCACAGCTTCAGGTGTCTTTTGCCAAAACAGAACAGGTCTGTCAATTGCTAACACGGTGCTGGAGGCAGCCTGCCCTGGCCGTGCCCTATGACAAAGGTACATGTGGCTCTCCCAGGCCCCTGCTCCCCAGCTGGGGTGCTTGAAGGTGGGGAGGGGAACAAACTTCTGGTGGTCTCCAGGGAACCTCCAGCCAGGGGTTGCCAGGGTGAAGTTCTGCCTTAGGAAAAAATCAACCAGTTCTGCAAGGTAGGGGGATGGGGCGAAGAATTCAAGAAGGTATATTGGGGNGCTTCAGCATCTGCATCTTCTTCTTGATGGCATCCATGGCGGCGGTGGGTTAGGGCAAGACCCCGCGCGAACTGCAGACGAAAACAAAAGCTGAAAAGCTGCGTGCGGGACGGCTCCGAATCCGAGACCCAAGTCGCGGCCCCTCTGGGAGCGGCGCGGGAGCGGGGCTGATCCGTGCGGGACCGGGCGCCGGCGGAGTGCAAGCGGCGGGCAAGGACCGCCTCAAAGATATGTACTTTCCCAGGGGGCTGACTGCATTCCTCAAGATATCCAATACTTTTTTGGAAAGGGTGGTGTGGGTTGTGTTTTTTTTTTTTCCCTCCCTCCTTCCTCCGTCCGTTCCTACCCCTTTCCCTCTCTCACTCCCCCCCGGCTTTTTTCGGAGGCTCAGCTCTCCCATTCGCTGCTGCTTGCCATTTGACCGTAGATATGACTATATATGGGATGAGATGGGCGAGGTAAGGCGGGGGAGTAATTTGTTCCCATTTCCAAATAGGCAGGACGGGACTTTTCGCTGCTACTCCTGGGAAGAGGGGAAAAAAAAAACAACAAAAAACAAACCCAAAACCAACAGGCGGCAGCAATCCCGTCCCCGGGGAACGGAGGAGACGAAGGAGGTGGCCGCGCTGGCTGCTAGGGGCGGGCAGGGCGCCCGGGGGACACCAGCCCCGTGCTGGAGCCGTCCCCACCCGTGGAAATCAGAGCAGGGCTGCGGGGCAGATGGAGGGGCAGTAAGGGGTTAAGTGCATGCACGTACGGAATGAAAGCGTTTAAAAACCTTCCCCCCCGCGGCAGCCAGAGGCAGGGGAGGGGGAATGTACAGCGCTGAGCGCGAATATCCGACTTGGCGACGAGGCCCAGGGCGGCCGGGCAGGGCTTCTGCCGGGACCCACACCGAGGGGAAGGGGTTGAGGTGCGACGCAGCCCCCCCGGGCAGGTGACCCTCGGGGGGGGGCAGGAGTGCTCCGCTCCTCCCCAGGCGGTGCCGGGCAGGACAGAGCTGCCAGCGGCTGTCCCCCGCCTGCCTCCCTCTGCAGCACCGGGCTGGGACCTGTGGCTCTGCCCCGCTGCTACACGTAGAAGGGGCTCAAACACTGAACTAACAAAGAAAGGCAGAGCAGAATCCCAAAGCCTTCAGCTGGGGCTGAGGGAGACACACATACCCATCTCCTGGAGGTAGCCAGAGCTGAGAGGGATGGAGCTCAGGAGAAGCTGGGACAGAAACTGACCGAAGAGGTGGTTTGCACCCTCTGCCTGCAACGCCAGCAAGAGACGGGCAGCAGAGCGAGAGACAATCGACAAAATAACGTATAATGAAGCGGAGACCTATTTTTGCATCTCTCACAGTCCCATCCGCACGGCGAGCGGGACCCAACCCTCTCAGTCCCCACGACACACGCTCCCCGTACGGTGCAGAAAGAGGAGGGACCCGCACCAACCCCGCAGGAGTTGGGCTGCACAAAGACAAAACTGAGCAGCCTCTTTGTTTGAGCTCAGTACTCGAAGCAGAAAATTCCCCGCTGGTGCCGTCACTGAACTGATGTTATTTCGCAGCAGGAGGGAATGTCCTGCAGCTTCTGCCCCTCCTCTGCTTGCCAGGGCCATAGGGGCTGCGGTTGCACAGCCGGCCCTGAGGTCAGCTCAAGCTGCACCACGACGGTTCAGTTCTACCAGATTGCAAACCCTGAGCAGGGTTGGGACCAACAGCTGTCTTCCCTTACTTCTCAGAAAGGCCAAATTCTGAACTCAGCTAGGAACTAGACAAAGTTCAGAGAGGCTTGCAGCTAGGGGCAGGGATTCTTGGATTCTCCTGTGCTGCTACTGGAGAGCAAAATGCAATCTTTCCTTATGCCTACACCTACTAAAAGGTGATTTCTCACTGCATTTGGTTTAAACTCCTATGGCATTTTTAGTACAATAAGGGTAAAACAATGAATTAAAAGGTTTCTAGAGGGTGAAGTTCTCTTTTGTACACAGACAACATTGTTCATCCCTATCAGTTCCAAAAAAATACTATTTAAACCCACCAAAAAATAAAAAGCATTGCACTGTCACAGAACATTTAAAAACACCAGACAAGAGAGAGTATTGGTAAAGTCTGCAGATTTAGTCACAGAAAACGCTGAAGTGTAGTTTTTCTCTTTGCATTTATCTTGGTTTTACAATGTAGCCAAGTAGAAGAGATTAGGCCCTTTCTGAGGTAAATATAGTGAATATTTAAAAGATACCTAGTTACATATTGTTCAACAATCTGACCGCATTATGAGATGTATCAGTATGTTTTGTTCCTAGTTCAGGAGAACTTACTCCTCTGCCACAAAAGATTCCTTAAAAAGTGAAGAGTACCATGGCTGGGAATTCACTGAGGCAGCTCCTCTGGCTTTGGGGAAAGCAAATGTCTTGCGAAATTAAACAAACAGTATCCTGTCTGGCTAATTTGGGAGTGGTGCTGATAAGCTCTTAAAGAATTCCTGTGCAGCTCCATTTTTCTAAAAGAATGTTAGCCACGACATGGGAGCCCCTGGGATACGTGAGAAAGTCTGAGATACAGGGGGAAGGAAAGGAATTCAGAAGTTTTTTCAAAAAATACCTGGAGGATGCTATCACCTCGACAGAAAAACAGAATCTTGAGGTTCCACTTAGATGAAAATGTCTATTCAGTAAGGTTTGGTTATATCAGGATGACCCTGTACCCATGGGGCTAAGCTGGCTGGTAGTTATTTATTTATTTATTTACCTCTTAGAGAGAACATGAAAAGTTGAGGCATGTGTAAACATGCTTGCTGTACCTTTCATTAGTGATTTCAATTGCCTGGAAACTTCTGTTCCAGTTGGCTAAGAAACACAGGCTTGGAAATCAAATAGCTTGTATAGTCTCTCCCTCTTTAATTGATATGTGAAGAAAGACTGTATACAAATTATTTTTTGTAGACTGATAAAAGAAGGCTGCACAAACTTTGCTTTTCTGACACAATGCCAAATCTGTAGTGTAATGTCACTTCTTATATTTTTTTTTCTTTTTTTCTTTTTTCTTTCTTTTTTTTTCTTTTCTTTCTCTTTTTCTTTCTTTCTTTCTTTCTTTCTTCTGGGGAGTACCTACCACACTAGTTTTGAATTCTGTCATTTTAATTCTGCTTTTTAGAAAATCAAGCAGGACGACACAGAGGACCAGAGAATGATGCACTGCTTTTGAAATTCCCTGCTCCTCCTCTGAGTAGGTGATGTTGCACTTCAGGCTTACTGACAATATGGTATTGTTTCCCAGAGCAAGGCTGGAAATCATTTACATCATGGTGTTTTTATCGTGTTATATATCCCTTGACACAGGCAGATATTTGCCTTGAGAAGGATCTGCTTTTTTGCTCATGGATTGGGCTGGTCAAAGGGAGTTCACACTGCTGATTCTGGTAACAGACCAAAGGATTGGTGGATATATTAATTTGGAAAAACATCAAACATACCATTGGATTTGCTTTTTTTTTTTTTTTTTTTTTTTTTTTTTTTTTTTTTTTTACTACAACTGGTTATGCCAGTTCTATGAAAACACGCCTCTTAAAAAAGATGATTAACGATTCAAATTAGGTCAGAGTGAACTCATAGGCTTCTGTGTGTCACTTCAAAAATTGGAGTGTTCCCTCATAGGGAGGGCAAGTATAAATAAAATACAAACTAAGCTCTCAAAGGTTTCTGAGACCTCTGCAACCTTTGGAAAAGAGAACAATTGTTTTAGACAAAGGGAACAGCAACGTGAGTGTGGCACGTATTAAAAAAATAGGAAATCTAAAAACCTGTATTCACCTGGAAAACCAACAACAAGAGCAATGAAAATAGGCAGACTGCACCACTACACGGGGTGTATTTTATTCTGTAAGAATATCTGAAAGTTTTGCACTCTGGGAGCTGAGGCACAATATTTTTAAGGGAAGAATAGAAGTGGCAAAACTTCCCACGAGGGAACTGGTCAGATAAACTCCAGCCATAAGGAAAGAGAAGGTCCTAAAATAGAAGGCAGGAATTCTGATGGTCAGTTCTCTGCACAGCTCAGAAGGCAGCAAATGAGTACAGAAATACCCCTGAACGTGCCAGTCATGCTTGGTAAATACATGCTGTGACTCTGTAACACCTTTTCCATAACACATCTAAGGTATGTGTGAAGAGCATTTTAGCTTTTATAATTAAGAACTACGAGGTGATAGGTTGGAAAATGAGGTTTTAAATTCTTCTAAAATTGTAATAGTTTTCCTCTTCAGAATGAATATGCTTCTGTCTGGTTTGTCATTCAAGAAATCTGTGAACTCCTTAAGGGTAAAAGTATTTATAGCACAGTCTTCTGCACCTGCCCTGATCTATAATCCAAGGGTCTACTCAGATACCACACCAAATGCTAAGAAGCTCATGACCTAACTCATGACCTAAGATCTTAAAATAGTTCTCAGGACACGGTGGGGTTTTTTTTTCTTTTTTATTTTTTCCCCCCAATACTCCTTCCACCCTGATTACACTACTGTTATTCACTGGTTTTCAGCTAAGCAAACATCTCCCAGGTTTTTGTGTTGAGTTTCCTTTTTAAATCAGATTTGATTTATCTGATAATCATGTATTACTAATGCAATTCTCTGGAAAAAAAACAAACAAAAAATGGAAAGACAAACAAAAATACCACTTTTAGCAAGACATTTCCCCACATCCTTCTCTTTATAGCCTCAGAGTTTTAGGGCAAAAAAGATAAAAAGATAATTTAAAACTGTTTCCTTGTGTTTCTACATTGGTGGATTCATGTTCTACTCAGTGAAGTCTCTACTGAAGTCATGTTCTTGAATTCAACTACAGTACTCTGGTGTTTGAAAAAACAGCCTTGCCAAAAGCCATCAGTCCAATGTGATTTAAAACATGCTGTTGTGAAAAAGAAAAGAAGAATGTTGAAGAGGACAAGAAACAGAAAAGGGCAAGTAATATGTAATGTGGGGGAAAGAAAAAACCAAAAGGCCAAACTGAAGTGTACCCAAGCACCAATCTGAAAAGAACTGTGAATCAACAAATCTAAAAGAAAAAGTGACTTTGCCCTGGTGGAAGAGCCCAGTCATAACTTTAAAACTACATGGAATTTTGTGGATCTGCTCGGATTTACACTGTGCCAAAAGATATCAGGCCCAGTTCTACTGAACACAAGGCAAGAAAAATGTCGTAGAAAGTCCCATTGTTCTGGGCTTTCTTTTTTCTTTTCTTGCAGAGCAAAGAACAGTCACCATGACATAATGACATATCCTTAGCAGATTTATGTTACTGATATGATTAGTACAGCAACATACGATGCCAGTAAATACTGGAACAGAGCAGTAGTGGAAAAAAGGAGACAAGAATCCTAGTGGATGTCCAACCCTTCACACAACAGGACAGAGGGAGATGCTGTAGAGACATACCAGAGCAGACAGCTATTTTCCTTCCCTTGGCTGCAGTTGAAAAAACTCTTCAGTGTTTTAGTAACATCCTGAAATCATATAGCAGAGTCACAGCATATTCATAGCACAGGCTGTAGAGCAGCAGCAATTGCTGTACCACAGATGGCAAGAAAGGAAAAAGCTGCTCCTGTAAGTGAATCAGCAGAAGTTTCTGGGCTGCATGCATGAGCTCTCCTCTCCTGACAAGAATTAGTTTTTGATTTGTGGAGGTTTTCAGTCGTCACACAACAAGGCATCAATCTGAATCTGGACAAGATTTAGGAAAATGTGTCCACATTCATGCAGCCTAAACTCAACCTTCCTGCCTATGACTGATGACCCAGGAAACTAGACAGAAGTCTTCAGAGATTCCAAGCCAAGAAGAAAATACCAGCATGAGAAATTTCTGCTGTGAGAATCCGGCTCTGGAAAAAGAAAATTCTCTGATAGCAAAACTGATCTAGCATTACACTTGATCTTCAGCAATAACTCAATTTCTGAGGTAATCTTGCCCTGGCAGGGGGATTGGACTCCATGATTCCCAACATTCTGTGATCCTGTGATTTCAATCAAACCGTGTGTCCAGGTCAAGAAAATAAGCAAGGAATTAAATTGTCAGAATGCATTATATAAGCCTACAAGGTAAAGAAGGTACTTCTGGAAGACAGTAAACTCTCTTATTTGATCTGAATATTTGCCTTTCTGGTGGGAAAATCTTGAGAATCTAACCAACTGTGCCTTTAAATAGTATAAATTTTTGTCAACAGCTAAACCTACCAAACCTGGCCTAAGTTTCCTTATTACCATTAAGACTACACCCACCAGGGAACAAAATAAAATTTTAAAGCAAAAGTTCTCTACTGAAACTCTGAGAATTTTTTCTCTGATCTGTTCTGAGTATTTTTTTGCTGAGATGAAAAAGAAAAAGGGAAGACCTATGCCTTTAGCCTTATTTTATGAACAATCATTCATCATGCTGCAGAACAAATAATACTTTATCCCCTTCACTTCAGGTCTTATATTTGTACAGCCTGAAAGTTGCTGCTGCAGCAAGAGGACTGTGAAAGTGTTTAGTCTCAGTTCAGAAAATAAAGAGTGTAACCCAGGTGCTACCTCTATCCTTCTGATATCTCCACGTACCCCACAACCTCAGCTTGTTCTTTGCTATCCTCCCTAATAGCAAATATGCATTTTGTATCACTGAGATCCTTCAGCCCACAACTTGACATGTTATTACCATGACAGATGAAATTCGGCAATAGTAAACACAATAAATCAAATCCACTGGCATAACAAATACATACTAATCTGTCCTCTC
This sequence comes from Florisuga fusca, assembly GCA_038090715.1. Taxonomy (NCBI): domain Eukaryota; kingdom Metazoa; phylum Chordata; class Aves; order Apodiformes; family Trochilidae; genus Florisuga; species Florisuga fusca. The sequence goes on along the minus strand of JAAWXA010000040.1, from coordinate 3,687,442 downwards.
ATTAGTTCCTTATCCTTTTTCTTTGGAACTCTGAAACATTTCCCTAATTACTTAGTAGCTAATGCTTTTCTAGTTAAAGAAGTTACTTGAGGTTCCCATTAGTCTTCATGTTATTTTTGCTGCAGAAAACTGTTTAACAGAATTCATGGGTCTGTGTAATTTACATTGGCACACTCCTCTCTGCCCTGCTGACATAGAAAAAAAAAATGAAATCCCAGATCACTTTCCCAGGATTAATCCTGATTTGAACTTACCCCAGACCTCAGAAGACACACTTTTCTGTCACCATGTAAGAAGCAAATTACCAGATGCAAATGGAATATCTAAAATAACAAGTTGACAACTTCCATGAAGAATACAATTTTTTTTCTTCAGAGAAAAGCAATCTTTGAGTGAGTATTTTGGGGATAATTTTAATCTTGCATACCATGACTCCAAAATGAATAGCTTGCCACTTGCTTGGGAAAGCTACAAAGAATGTTGGATACTAGAATGCCACGGGATTGACATACCACAGTCCTTGAGTAGTAGCAGAGGGAGCAGTTTCTGCACACCCCTCACAAAGGGACTGTGGGAGCTACTGCAGTGTATCACTCTAAATCTCTCTAGAAGCTGGTCTCACACCTCTCCCAGCTAGTCACTGGCACCACAACAATAGTCATCAAGACAGCAGCTTGCAGGTGCCAACAATAAAACCATTTGAAGCAGTAATCCTCTGCATGTCAATGTGTTTAACATCCATCTCAAGCATCCCATGGTCTGTATGAAATGTTAATCAAGTAGAATTGAAAACTGGCTCTCAAATGGCATAGCTGCTACAGCTGGATAACAGGCCAAGTGCCAACCAGAAGCTAAAGTTTCATTAGAAGCTATTTTAACATTCATTTGTCTGCAGGGACAACAAGCTGAGCAAACAATTGGATTTTTGCTACAGTCCTGCCAGAGTGACTCTTAGTTCATGGCTGAAGTTAACTTTTTACAAAGAACCAACTGCACACTTTTCCAGTGCAGTCAACAGTGAGCTTAACCAGAGGAAGAATTCCCCAGTGGCCTTTTTACAAAAGTTTTATTTTGTTGATTACAATTTCACTTCAGCTCTTTATGAGAAAGGATAAGAATTTCTAACAGAAGCTGCACGATTACACGTTCTACTTGAGACACCAGCACATCAAACACATCCTGATGGAACAGAAGGCAGCTCACGGCCTTTCTTTAGCATGCAGCTCTAGAGTACAGGCTTTAAAAAAAAAAAACCAAAAAACCAAAAAACCCAGAAAAAAAAACTACTGAGAGTTGGTGAGATTTAGATATTCTGGACTCATTCATCTGGGCTGTGGAGCTGAGCAGGACTGCATGCTCTGATTCATCTCATCACCTAGGGAATGATGTCCCACATGCCAACAGCTACTCCTTAAAAAGACCTTGTTGAAAACTGACAACTGCTCTGAATCTAAGCCATGTGAGATGGGCAGGTTTTGGGTGCCTGACAGGCCAGTTCAACCGTGGTGTAAGCAGCTTGGAGCTTTTGCTGTTGCCTGTGATAGTCTGAACAGTTTTCAAGGCAAGATCTTGTCGGTGTTGGCTCATCTGCTCCCACTTTTATTAATCAAAACTGGCAACATTCAGCAGATATGTAACATCTGCACACTGACACCAAGTATACACTAAGGAAGAAAGGGTGATTTTTAAAGACATTTTACTAACATACTTGAGTGTATAACAGGTAAGTTGCATTTTAAGATCTGTTGGTTTGCTGAAATAAATCCTGTGTCAGAAATCAGTGTTCATGCAGAGCAGCTAAAGCTCAGCTTGCATTAGAAAAGCAATCTGCCCTACCTTTTGTCAGGGCTGTTACAAAAGACAAAACTCTTTCACACGTTATTTTCTTTGCAAAAGCAAAGGGTTAATTTCATTCTGGTGTTCTCCACAACTGCTCAAATCAGAAAAGTAATCATCACACATGAGCCCTTCTCCTTTGCAGTAAGTACTTCACAACTGACTTCCCTGCAAGAGGTGCCTGTTTCTGTAACCTTCTAGGGTATAGATACATTTTATGTACTCAAGGCAATGATATATTCAAAACTTCCTGGTGTTGTTATTATTTCTTCTTTCCCTTCCCACAGCATCACTCATTACCAGGTTCATTTTGCAGATCCTTTGGGCATGGATGTATCATATAATGAGCACCTTGTCAAAATCCCCCAGCAAATGCTGAAGGAGTTAGTGTCAGCACTTAAAGCAGCTTAGCAGCACTAGTACCCAAAGGTACACAGGATAATTAGCACTTTCAGCACTGCCAGGACCAAACTCTACCCAGTATCTCTGCATTATATTCTGCTGCCCAAATCAGCAGCTTGCTTGGAGCTGAAGCTGGGCTTGCTCACCTGGGGCTCTTCTCTGCAGAGAGGCTCTTCTCTGCTTTCTCTTGTGAACCAAGGGCACCAGCTCCTCTTTTCTGCAAAGCACAACCTCAGCATGGAGGTATGGGACACATCTGGCTGCCAAGTGACCTACAAATGGGGAAGATAATGCACTCCTGCACCACATGTGAAAACCAGAAATAATAAAAGGTAACTCGGTTTGAAACGTTCTGCATGGGATGTTTCATTTTAGTGAAAAATACATTTTAAAACACAAACAATGGGATCCTTCTGCCTCCAATCTGAGGTGAATTAATTCTCAGTATTAGTGGAGAAGCCTGGTGTTGAGAATGAGCTCTTTGTATTTCTTATTATCCTTGTTGAACTTTGTATGACTTTAAACTTCACTCCTTCCTGTATGTAGTTTATTTTGTTTAATAACTGGTTTGCTAAGCATGAAGACCTTAAGCTCTCAAGAACTCTGACAAAATGATTGGGGAGTTTTGGGGTTTTTTTTGTTTTCTTCCCATAAATAAATAATTTATTTGGTAAATGACAATAAAAAGTGGTTTGAATCTTGTTCTTTAAATATAAATGTGGTAAACTAAGGACAAATGTCATTGCTTTGATGGACTGAATTCTAAAAATATTATATAATTTTCTTAATTAAAAGAGAAGTTTTATAAAAGCTCATGGAACATAGCAGGGATCAGAAGGAAGGAAGGAATCCTATTTTAAGTCAGAACTTGTCAATGATTCCCAGTTGCCACCGTTGTGATGTCCCTCACCTGCTTTGTGCCTCTGGTTCTGTGTCTATATACTGTGAAAAAGTTTGAAACTGGTGAAAAGATTGCTGTTGTGAAGACTGTGAGAACTGTACACAATCTAAATATCCTGACATCTTTCACTACACTGCTTGTTATCAAGGAGGTAGCCTCATTATTTCTAGTAATCTATCCAGCACATCTTAGCATCTGTACCACGGGAAGAGAAAAAAAAAAAATTACCAAAAAATTAAAAACATCAACATGAAGTACCATTAAAATCACTGGAACCAAAAACCATATGGAATCACAACTGTTCCTTTAGCAGTTTTCTCTTTGGAATAATACAGTTGGTGACAAGAGGCTTCAACAAACATGGCATTAGTCTACCAGGTAAGACTCTGATCTGCTTTGCACCACAGAGCATCCAAGCCATCTCTAAAGAAGCAAAAATACACAGGGATAAACAGGGCTTACATTACAGCTCTTCATCTTCTGTGATTCAAATATGAGCACTCATCCCTCAGTGCATTTGTCTTCTCAGACCTTAGGGCAACAGAACCCCACTTTGCCCCACAGTCAGCATGACAGCAAGACTCTGAATTCACATGCAATGGAGGAGGCAGAACTCAGACCCAGATGAGTGGATTCTTTGTGACTTCATGGCACACTCTGCTGGAACTTACAAAAAAATATCTCAGGGTTCTGTTACTCAGTATGGGAATTCAGCATAGAACCTATACTGCTTATTTTAGAAGCAAAACTGGATATTCAAGATAAAAAGAAAAATCATCAAGTCACTGAGTGATTTTCTCTGCCAGTCAAGTGGCTTTTGCAGCTCACAAGACCTTGAGTGAACACTCAGTTTGGGGGGTTTCTTTATGTATAAGTAGAAAATTTTTCTATTTTTCTTTTTCTTAATTTCTAAATTAAGAAGATATTTTCTTCACATTCTAAACATTCTCCCTCTTCCTCTTCTGAGTTCCCTTAATATATTAAATTATGAAGTATTTACTATGTGAAAGATATTTTTTTCTTTCCCAGAGTAGCAGAAATTTGGCAGGAGAAACATGGCTGCAGGAGCAGTGGGACGAGACTGATTTCTGCTGCTACTGTCTTCACAATAGGTCATTTACTCCAGGAAGAGCTGAAAACCTATCTGTTGGAAGACAGGGGAAAGACAACAACTTTCAGGACATCATCAGGTGCTTAATTTATATCACACACTATATTTCTATATCACAGAAAGCACTCAGTGAGGACAGAATATGCAAGAATGATGTAATTTTAGACAAGCTCCCTAAGAAGCTATCCAAATTCATAAGTGTAACCAGTTATGTGTTCTTGCAAATATCTAACTGAATGAAAGAGAAAAATGAGGAAAAACAAACCTAAAACTACACTTTCACCTGTCACTGGTTGTGATAAAGTGCAAAAACATAACAGCACAAAACAGGTTTGCTGAAGAGAGGCACAATGGGGGCAAGGTAGGAGGCAGAGTCCCACAGCCCCTGTTATTTCCCTCAATATTCCCTCTGAATCCAGAACTATGTTAGGAATCTCGAGCTTCCAAAACGCAGTCTTTTCCCTACTTAAAAAAATGGCCAAATGGGTTAAATTCAAATTTAAGGAAATGAAAAGAATAACCCTGGAGTGCATCTTTTAATGCCAAGTTTCTGTCTGGAACAAATTTCTGTGGTTGTGTATTAATCCCCTAAAACCAGCACAGGAATGTTGACAGCTGGAATAGTTATACTGGTCTGTTACTTCCACAAAGTTGCTAAAACCTTGCATCTAATTATGCATGCCTAATTATCAGGCCTAAATAAATAAATAAATCCCCACCCTATTTCTTTTCAAGAAAAAAAGATCCAGTATCTGTCTGTAACACTAGGATGGGTGATCTTGGACCACAGAGCCCCAAGTTCTTCTTCATCAGTTCAATGTGAAGACACAGGACTGGGTGACATCCTTTGGGGTTCAGGGACACTGGTGGCACATTGTGAGAAGGCCCCCTGTGACAAAGGGCCTCATTGCTCTGTTTCTGCCTTTGAAAATCTGCACATGACCTAATCCAGAGTTCTCCATTACAGGTGTTAACCACATTTCCCACAGAAGCTTGTGGTATCTGTATTAACCCAAAATCCTGCTGAAAACATAGGTTCAGCAGAATAAAGGACTGACAGTTTGTTGTTTGAAAAACCCCATTTTTTATCCTGCAGCTGGTAGGGCCAGATGACATTTGATTATGACCAGGGGTGTCCAAGGGTGCTGAGAGTTCCCTTGAAAATATGTGAATCTGAGTTCTTTTTAAGGGAGGTTTTGGTGTACATCACTTGAACTGCTTTAACATATGCTACTGATCTTCTGTGCTGCCATTTACCTACTCTGGCTGGTACAAAACAAGGTAGTTCTTTGCTTATCATACCTGGCTTCAGGCTGCAAACAGGAAAATGAGTATACAATGTCACAACTATCATGCCAGCAGGCTTAACTAAACAATGCAGAGGTTAGGAGTCCTTTATCCTTTATTAATTAACCAGTTCCAAATCAAAGGAGCAGGGGATGCAGAGCCTGCAAGGAAAACTGAATCAGTGGCCATGAGCCACAGAGATAGGAATTTCCATATTTCAGGCCCAGCTGCTATAAGGAAGCAGAAGCAGGATGGGGTAGTGGTACACCAAATTTTATCTGGATTTTATCCAGATTTTATCTGGAAACTGCTTGGGATCTTAACAGATTGTTTGACCACACCAAATGAAACAGCTTCCAGCAGAAAGACATTAATGGTAAGTGAATTTTCTTACTAAACACAAGCCACAAATGATGCAGTAAGGGTTAAAGATTCAATACCTCAGATTACAATCCCTAACCGTAAACTACAACAATATATACACTATTTCAACTTGTAGACAAAGAATATTGATTCTTTAAAACATTAAATTATTCTGGTTCATAATCCTAAAATCAAAATTATTAAAAGCCCTTAGATTCAGCTACTTCAACAATGACAATTTATTCACAGAAATCATCAGAACCTGCTAAAGATTTCCCAGTTAAGGGTTGTCTCCTGTAATTTTAACTGGATATAAATGAGAAAATGGACTAACATCAAGTTAATTCTTTATTTTCCTGAGAGAAGTCCTGTTCTTTGGAAAAAAATGCTTTGAATTTCACCTACTAATAACTGAGTGTAACTACTCATGGGGGCTAACTGTTAACTGATCTGTTAAATATCTGTTCATGGGGCTGATGGGGTTAGAAAGGTTAACACTCATGTAGAAAAGAAAATAATTATGATATTAAAAGGCCCTTTGAAAGGGAAAAGGATACCTTCACCTGTCTTAGTGGCTTTAGTGAGCAAATGGGTAAAGAAAGACTCCTCTTTGAAAAAAGCATGGATGAACAGAACAGAAATGTTTGTTTTAGAAAGGAGCTATATAAATTAAGCTATATAAGAATAATAAATGGTGCAGTTTCTTTTTGGCTAATCTCATCTTAAAAAGAAAAATGAGGTATTCACTAAAGAGCTGGAAGAGAGAAATTCTAAAATAGATGAAAAGGAAAGTTGGGGAGAACACATTTATTCCACGAAATTTACTGCTGCAGATAAAACTGAGGGTAATACTTCAGCAGCCACAAATTAGGACCAGTTATGGTATCATCAGGAATCCAAGCACTACTAGGGAATTTTATTTAGCAGGTTTTTAGCCCTCCATGCTGCCCACCCCTCCAAACAAAATCAAATGAAAGACTCAAACAGTTTAAGAAGTCACACACTTCAGGGAAGAAAATTATTAATGAAAAAGAAAACTAAAACATAAGCAAGTTCCCAGATATTGGGTTTTCTCTCTGAAACATCTGGCTCTGGCTGCAAAGACTTTAGGATTACATTCCTCTGAGCTAGCATGGCAAGTTTAGCTTTTTGCCTTTATATTGTGTGTATTTTGCTTTTCTGTCTCCCTATCTGTTAGAGACACAGTCAAAGCTTCCTGTGTTTATGGAATGTCTGCAAAAACCACCAGTTTTTTGGGTGGAGAAGACCGACCACAAGTACCGAATGTTCAGAAGTTGCCTGAAAACTCATCTGATGATTAAAAACAGGCTTTAGGAACAGCAACCTTTCTCTCTTCCTTCCCTAGAATCAGTGGGTGATTTAAATGCATGCATTTTTAAAAATGAAGATAAGTATGTTTTTTGGTTTTGTTTTTTTTTTAATAAAGGAAAAAGAGAAGAAAAAAGATGTGTCCCCCAGTAACAAGAACTTAGATTATATCATCTTTTGAACTTGGCAAGTTCTGTTTCATTTGTCTTTGGATCTCAGTTGGGCATCTCCTCCCACTGTGCACACACATGCAAATCATCTTCAGCATTTTCTGTGGAGAAGGAGAAATGGCAAGCAAAATCCCAAACACCCTCCCACTCTGCTCAAAAATGCTCACTAAGCCTTTCACCAGTCCCTTGACAAAGAACCATCACACCAGCTTGAGCTGCACCAGTGCTGCACTGATTCTGCTGAGAGAAGGGACTTACACTCAGGTCTCCTACCTATGAAAACAGGGATCCAGTTTCTGGAAAAACTCTTCCCTGGAAGGTCTATTCAGTCCCTACCTTACTTTCATGGCTTCCCTATTTAGCTGGAGACTCCAGTCAGATATACAAAACTGTGTTAACATGTAATACTGAGAAAATAACTATTCCTCTTTCCTCTGGACTTTTTTCTGATGCAGTGGGAAAGAACAAAAAAAAAATTACAAAAAAGAGAGAAGCCATTTTTCTTTGCAAGGAAACAGTACAAAGCTCAGCACAGAACTGCTGTAGGACAAATTCTGATGGGACTGGGAAACCAGTAGCTCTTTCCCCACGGCAGCTGATCCCTTAACAAATCTCAGTGAGATGCTGCCCACTGTTATTTCTTTCCCATTGAAATGAAAAGTTTATTGGACTCAACAAAGGGACACAGGGAACAGCCCTACAAACTAAATTTATGGTCACAAATGTTACTTCTCTCCTCTTATTTAGAGAGGTTTGTTCATACAAAACACAGGTAGGAGCTGGCAATTGCCATTTAACTCAGGAAGTGAAGAACATTTTCAACTGAAACTGTGGAGAAATTTTAGGCAGGCAGAATATAGTTGCTCACACGAGACTTCAACTAGAAGACACTTGCAAAAAGTGGCAAAAAGTACCTTTCACCTTGCAAAAAGGTAGTTTATACCACAAGAGATACTGAATGTGACATGAAACAGAAGTCTATTAAGAGCCTTCAGTAATGACATGCCAAGGAAGGAAGATAAAAGAATTTCAGCTTCACATTAGCTGTCAGCTCCATTTTCCAACCACTGCTACTAGTGTCTTTGGCTGTATAAAACCAGAAAAACATTAAAAATGGTGGATTTTCAGCAACAAAGCATAAAAAATCACCATCAGTTGTAAAAACTCTGGAGCTGAAGCAGTCTGGTTCATTTGGTCAAAAACAGAATAGGGCTTTAGCACACAGAACTTACCTTGAGGGTAATTTGTGTAAGGCCCTCCTCCTAAGGTGGTCTCATGTTCCTTTTTACAGTCCTGCAAAAAGGACTGCAGAAGCCAAAAGTATTCTTTGTCAGAAGCTAGGGAGGAAGCAACTTTGATTATAAAGGGTGGAGAGGGGGAAAAAATAAAATCAATCCTTCCGTTTTCCAAGTGCTGCTTTTTAAAAAGTTCAGTTTTACTGAACTCCAGACATTGCTCCCTTAGCAGACTGCCTGTGGAGCCATTCATTAACCAAGGGTATTTTGGAGCAGCTGGATCCCTTTAACACATGACTATATAAGAAATTGGTGTTACTCCCTCCCTTTCCCTCTGTGACTTGTCTTTGAGCTCTTCTCAAGTGCCTCGGCCAACTTATTCAGTCCAGTCAGGCCCATTCCTCTGGCACCAGCATTTAACAGCTCTGGTTGGCAGACAGATATTTGGGGGTGGAAAAAAAAAAAAAAAAAAAAAGAGGCAAAACAAGGAAGGCCAGCCTGAGGAGGGGATGCCATCCATCCATTTGAGATACAAGCAGGATGTGGGGTTACTTGATCACACACTTCACACTTTGCTTCTGCAATGCTGGAGCCAAGGTGTCAACTGACAGCAGTAAGCTGTGTTTTCTGCAACAACAAACTGCAGAGCAGCAGTTTACTTGGAGATGAGGAAAGAGACAATAGTTATGGAACAGTATTCTTGTACCATGGCATGCCAGGAGATGTAATGTGGTTTTTGTGACAGGCACAAGCCCAATACAATAACTCTTTAACTATTCTATTACATTTTTTTTTCCCCCCTTTATAATTATGTGAAAGGATGAGAGAGAGCACACCCTAAAGATCACAGAGACTCTACAGTGGCCATTCTATTTTATGTGAAATATGTTCACAATCCACAATGCTGGCCAGCAGTTTAGGCCTCTAGTAACTTAATAAATCTTTTTTTTCCACCTTCCAGCCTTTGCTCTTACAAGGGCATTTTTTAGAATACAGGTATTCTTTTAAATATTTCTGCTTCTGGAAAGCATATACTATAGCTTTAAAGAGATAGACCTTCACAATGGCAAGACAGATGAAAATGATGAGAGATTCATTCTTCTGAAACAGTCATCAAAGGTAAGAGAGAGAAACAGTAAGAAATGAAGCGCTAAAGAAGAAGGGCTGGGAAACCAACATATTTGAGGTAATAAATTTTTGAGACTTCAGTTAGATTACTCCCAAACTAAAACTGTCTGGTAAACAAAATGATTCATAACTAGGTTCTCTCATGATAAGTTCCTGTTGAAAGAAACCAGTTCTGTAACATGATAAGGAGTGATAAGAAAAGAATGATCCTCCCACCTGTGAACAAGATGGGTTTCACTGACTCTCTCTTCCAGACACAAAACTCTTCTTTTGGCTGTTCTGACTATGTTTTCAAGCAACACAACTTATTTATTGAAGAACCAGTGGGATTTTCTGCTAAATAGCTTTTATAGTAAAGACCTAATCAGAACAGAACATTTGCCTTCAAGAAACACTGCAGTGCAAAATTCCCTTATGGGATTCAGAGATTTTTATCCCAGAGTGTTGTCCTTAATAACAGGATTTGTAGGCAAAATTAATTCAAAATATTTCTCACTACTCTTAGGGTATATAAGTGCAGTGAAGAGCAGATGGAATCAAAAGTTCTTTGCTTTGACATTGCCTTCAGTACTGTTGTTCACTGGGAGACCTAACAGGTAGATTGAGCAGAGTGATGATGACAAAGGAGACAACAGTGGAGAATTTTGCCAGAAATCTGAAAGAACTCAGAGACCTTCAATCACAGAAATCTTTACAAAAAATACCAGGGTATTACATTCACAGCAGAAGCTACAAAAATGTGTATATTTAAATTCCTACTAGAACAGTTAAGAAGGTTTTACCCCTTGTGTATTTTGGATACAAATGGTGTGCTACAGTGTTTTATCAAAACATAAGCCCATTCAGATCTTGGAAGTGGAAAAACTTGCATTGTCCTGAACCACACCAGCTAATAAATTGTGTTTCTCACCACAGCTAATATATGTGGAGGAGTGCAGCCTTCCTGTGGCTCCATTGCATCATGCTGTGTGGGTGCATCCTTTGCATTGGACAGGCTGAATTTAGGAAGGGGAGAACAGGAGGTTTCACACCCAGCTGACAGCACTAAGCAAACAATGCCAGAGCTGGGACTTGGATCTCTGCCCCAGCAGAATCCCCTGTTTCCACTACACTGATTTCTGGCAAGCCAAACCCACACTTGGATATTGCTTGTCAACACCAGCAGGTTGAGTGAAATGACTTTTAAAGCATTTTAATTCTGTAGCTAATTAATGAATGCAGGGTTTGGGGCAGAGAGTCAATTATAAGGCAAACTACTGTTCATCTAAATACTGTGACCCAAACAGCCATGCAAGCAAGAAAAACAGCAGGATAAAGACTTGGATGAAATACTCACTCCCCAATCTGAAATTAAGATTATAAAAGAAGTTGTTTGAAGAAAAAGGACAGCAAATGTGCCAATTCTCTATGAATCAGGCATCTTAAATCAAATTGCTGCAACACAGCATCTTCTGTAGAAATGTCACAAGTAGATAAGTAAGATACCTTGCCTGAAGCTCTTTCTGCCTTAAGACTCTCTAGCGATCCCAGCACCTGATGCAGTGATCCTCTGAATTTCCCACAGCAGGCAGTGGGAATGACAAATATTCTTTTCAAGGCTACCCCCAGCAGTGGACCCCTACTACAGGCTCCTGAGAACAATCCCTTAATCCCCTCCATTCACTGCTGACCTAAAGGAACAGAGGATAAACCCACAACCTCTGCAATGACCTTAGCTTGCTCTGTAACACCTCACCAAGGGTCAGAGGTGTCAAACAGCTCTCTGCAGGCCCTTGCTGTTCTCTAAGGAATGTGCTCTTTATCAGATAAACAAGAAAGCTCTTTTAGAAATACACAACACACACACATGGTTGTCTTCCTTCTGAGATCCACATGCAAAGCAGAAGGTAAAAATTACATGCACACAATCAGCAAGGCCACAGGTTTTCAGTCCTTACTGTCTAAATTCCATTCTCCAGATAATTTCTGTAACAGCTCAATTTCCCAAAATACAGCAGAAGACAAGTTCTTTCAAAAAATTGCACAAATCTAGAGCCCCAACCCCCCAACATCTCAACTTTCCAGCAGCAGCTGTGTAATGTACTGCTCTCCATTTTTAAGCCTCAAAGACATGAAATAAGGCCTAGAACACAAGTGCAGGGGACTTGTAGATTTCCTTCTTTAGAAGAGGGGGAGAAAATTTAAGCAGTTTTGTAAATATAATTTAAATGGCTCGGAAAGAAGCCTCTGTTCAACTTGCCTGTCCTTAAGTAAAAGAAAACCAATTCACTTTTTGGAAAGCTGGGAAACAGCTGCTTGATTCATGATCATGTTAATTGTGATTCTCTCCAAATTCAGTGACAGCAATAGAGATTCATGAATGTGGTGGCAAAAAATGCTTTACTTCCTCCCTTTGAGGTATCTAAGTTAACTTCCAAGTTATTTATGGCTTTGAAGATAATCACTTACCTTTTGGCATAATTTTCTGTTATGCTGTTAGGATTTGCTAGCTGTCCACTTTACTCAACAAGAGATTTTTTTTTAGCCAAAGACATCCTAGAACACCTTGACCTTCTGGACCAGTTATCAATATTTTTATCTGTTTCGGATGGTTTATAGCACACAGAACCTGTGACAAAGCTCAGGTAAGTGAGCAACTGCTGCACTAAAAAAAAAAAAAAAGAGAATCCCATACCTGTACATGGAAGAACTCAGTGTTCAGATTCCAGTCCAAAATGGAACTTGCAGGGGATGATAGTGTCAGAGAGACAGAGGGAAAAGCAGAAGTTAACTCTGAAAGAAAAGAAATAATATCACTGAAAAAAAAAAAACCCCAAAAAACTTTTCTTTTGCTCATCAAGTCAGTACAGCAGCACACTTTCACACCAGTGTTTTTTAACCCATACTCCCCAGGTCACTGACAGTGTGAGGTAGACAGGAAAACAAAGTCTGCAAAATAAGTGGAATTTTCAAAACCTACAAAATAGTGCATGCATGCAGACATTGTCATGCACTTACGTGAGGAAGACACCAAAGAAAATGAAGAGCACTATAAATTACAGAAGTGTAGCTCAAATTTAGCCTCATTTTTATCACAGTGACAATTTGTGTGGTGTGCAAGACAGTCTTTCTGTATTTTCCTGAACAACTTGGTGGTCCTTGGACAAACAGAAAACCCTGCCCTAGAGCACTGTTACATTCTGAAGTTTTGCCAGTATGCTGGGCAGATCCAGCTGAGTGTACCATGTGTTCTCAGTATGAAGTGTATGTGATGCCACAGCACACAGCTCACTTTGTCAGCTGAAGGAAGTGTAGAGCTGTGCTGTGACTGCAGCCTCTCTGCAGAGGTGTCAGTCATCTGCCTGCTGGCTGTCAGTCTCTGCTGCAGCCTGAGACACAAAAGACAATAATTGCTGCCTGGATCCATCTGCTGTTAGCCAGAGGACAGAGAGGCTGTGGTATTCCTTTCCCCAGCACCACCAAGGATACGAAAGCAAATTCACCATGGAGGAATCTTGCATATTGTCCACAGCTAACATGTTCAGGAAACACGGAGGCACAGTGTGGAACTGATTTCCAGACAGTTTGGAAAGCATACCTTTAAGGTTCAAAAGCAACCAGACAAACTTAGAGTGAAAAGATATAATACTCCATTGTTACTGAACAGAAAACCACTGTCTTTGATTAAGATTACTGGAGACAAGGAAACTACCTGGGGAAGGATCTCTAGAATTCTACATTGTTCTTCCATTTTCTCCTAGACATCTGCTGCTATGAAGAGGACCTTAGGCTCAGAACTGGAAGACCATTGCCAATCTTCCACCATTATTATAGCAAACTCCAGTTGCTGACCAGAAAAGTATTTATAGGCAAAGGACAACCCTGCTGGAGCCTAGGGAAAGCAGAAAATATAAGTCAGTATCTTTAAAAAGACATTTCCTTTCCTGCTTCCACAAAGACTAAAGACAAAAGCAAGCTGTTAGTGTATTTGCAGACCTGCTGGGGACATATTTATGTCTTTATTAAAATAAGTAACTAAGCATCCCAAAATTCACCCTGGTAAGTCATCATTCCATTATTTACCCTGCCTGCATCTCTGGCCACTGTTCCAACAAACCTCTGAGGAAGAGCTGGTATATTGCCTGCTACAGGAGACTCTTGCTCTTGGTCAGTTCCTGGGCATCACTCTTACCCAGATTAGAGGAGTAACTGAACACTTCATGTTGCCTTGATGGTGCTTTATATGATGATGCAAACCAGAATGAGCACTGTTTGATAGGAACTTCAGCAACAGGTAAAGACCAAAAGGCTGCAAAAGACAACAGCTCTATGCACATTAACAAATATTACATTATTGCACAGAAAAAGGACACCTAACCTTCCTGCTAATACCAGGAAAGAATGCTTAAGACTCCTGTTCTACCTGTTAAGTTGAAGGAAAATGATTTTTTTGCTGTCTCGGGAAATGGGATGAGGTGGACAATTCTGATTCTACTCCATAAGGAATAATAATGTAAAATGTTTACAGATTAGCATGCATGAATGAATCACAAAACCTGCAAGCTTTTATTTCTCTCCAGCTCAGTTCACTAGCAGCAGAAACCAGGATCTTCTCAGCACAAAAGTTTTGGGTCTCTTAATCTCTATTCAAAGGGCAGGAGATTCACACAGTAGGATGGGCAGACAAACTGTACTGAACACCTACAGCTACAAGGTTCTGCACTAAAAGACAAGGGAATCAAGGGGGAAGCTTCTGCCTGTAGGAAGAATGCTCTTCCATTGGTGTTTCTAGCAAAAGAAACCCACCACAGAGCCCCAGCAAAGCCCACAGTCTAGGGCTTGTTCAATGCTCTTACTGCCCCTACCTTGTTTTCTAGAATAAAACTGGTGGAGATGAACTACATACAAAAGGGGCAGCATGAGGTCTCTGTCACTGATCTGTTGCATCCTGCTCTCTTCCAAGTATGGATACATTTGCAGTGACTCGAGAACCAGAAGTCAAGGAATGCTAAGCCAGACTTGGAAAGCTTTCCAGGCTTCCAGAGCAATTCCCTTTTTTACCACAGTTTGGTGCTAGAATGAATTTTAAAACAGATCACCCTGTTCACTGGATTTAGGGTTTTCATTAGCAGAGCCACAAACAGCATCATCCACACCCAACCATCAGCTGCTAGATCAGCTGAGAGAACCCAAAGGGAGCTGCTGCTTTAGGCATTGTTGCTTCTGGAAATGATGCAAGGTTCTGCAGGTGGGCTGGGCCTGCATGCCTGGAGTGTTCTTAGTAAGATCAAAGTCCAGAAGAGTAAGACAAAGAAAATTCAAGTGCAATATCAAGTAATCACAAAACGTGGCAATCTGAGATGAATCCTCACTACTGTCTGTAAGGCACTAAAGATTCTCAAATTACTGCTTCCTACCTGATTATACAGCCAGTCTGAATGGACTGGAAGTCTTAATTTAAGATCACATTTGCATCACATCTACTTTTTTCCTAAAGAGGCAGTTGCCACTGGACTCATGAGATGCTTTCTGCCCTTAGTCATCCAGACTCACAACAAAGAGAAGAAAATAAAATCTAGACCTTCCTCAGCAGCTCCCACATACCAGACCTTTCTGTTGTCCATCTAAGTCCAAAATCAGCTGGCTTATTCACTCACCAACTATGTGTTAAAGTGCTGAGGGGCCTCAGAGACTATCAGGGCATTTTTTCTTGGGATGTTTTGTTTGATGCACTGGAAGGACACTGCAGCTCTGGCAGGAAGGAAGCCTCTGGGCTATTCTGCCATCACTCTTACGGCATCAGCTCCCACAGATGCATCTGAGCTAGCTTGGTAGCACTGTTGCCATGGTGGCATAAAACTACCTCAAGACCACAGCTTATGTATTTAACCAGATCTTAAATGGATTTTACAGCCTATTTTGGCTTAGCTATACTACTCCCAGTGGTGAAACTGCCTGTTTAAGGGCAGAGGTATTAAACGCTCAGTCAGTGCCTTCCGTTACTGTACTTTCTGCTCTAATCTACTCACTGGAAGGAAATGTCTCCAAGCAAGAGACATTCTAGGCATTTTCTTTTTAAAATATAAAAAGCAGAGATGGAGAAGAAGAATCTTAGTAGGAAATGCTGGGATTCCCAGAGGGGCTGGGAAACATGTGGGTTTAGGATGAAAAGAAGGGAGCCAGGAGTGAGCTGGTTACTCCCAGCTTTCACACCAGAAATTGTTACATTCCTGAATGGCCAGCCAGCTTCCACATGTAGAAAGAAACTGCAAGAAACCGAATAGGATAGGATGTAGCAGACTAGATAGAGTTTAGTCAAGGGCACAGTGTGTCAGGGAGCCTTTCATACTCCAGGAGTGATGCAAAGAAAAAACTGGCACAAGGCCCAGCACCCCTGTAAATCAATACAGCTGTTTATTTAAACCAAATGGTTGGCAAGGATAGCAGGCTTTGGTTGTTGTAGCCATTTCCAAAAGGAAATTAGTAACATTTCAGGAGATGACAGCAAGCCCATGTAAGAACAAAAGAATTCTTTCCAACTAAGTTTTAATTCATTATAAGGCATGATTTCAGTTCGCTGCTTGAAGCCCAATAACAGGCAGTACCCCTTATTAACAGAATTGATTCTCATAAAACCCAACAGCCAGCCAGCCAGATATTGCTCCCCAAGTGTTCCTGACATCAGAAAGTTCCTAAATATATTTGTTGTCATGAATGGCACGGGCTTAAGCTTCTTGGTAATGGGAATCAAATCCCTAGATTTAGCTGATGAGTGTATTAAAGACTGGCATGGCCATGTGCTGCTGCAGAGATACATAATCCATTGGGTGAGAAGCCAGACTTGGCATGACTCTGGCCCAAGGTTCTGGCTGTGCACAGGGGTAACTGCAGCAAGAACACTATTTTTCTGCAATGTGATATCTTGTTCTAATCCATTTTTTCCCTTTGAGGCTGTAACAGCAGATACACAAGTCTCTCTGTTAAAAAAAAAAGATGAAAAACCAAGAGAGAAGGAGAACTTGCATCTTTAACTTCCTCTCTCACTCTATCCCGGATCACATAGATCCGGGGTATTTTTTACCTTTTTTTTTTTAAAAAAAAGAGAATGCTTTTCATTGTACAGGTGCTCCACTTCCATCTACTTTCAAGGTTGTTATTAATTTTTTTAAGAGATGAAAACAGATAGGCTTAAAAAAAAAAGCTACGCCCTCTGACATTTTTAAGCTATGTTGTCACACTGCATTGGAAAGAATTTAAGATGACAGGGCAGGATAAATTTGACAACTTCAAGTGAGCACTGGGAACATGAGACTGAAGTCTCTTCTTTTTACAGAGTAAGAAAACTGCTTGAGTGTGGGTCAGGCTCACAAACATCACTTTGGCCCAGTGTCAGTAAAACAACACGAACCTCTCCTTGAGTATTCACGATTAGGTGTTAGGGGATTTCTGGCTTGAACAGCACTGAAAGATTATGAATGATAAAGTGGGAGACTGAGCAAGTGTAAATTACTCTTTAGCCTGCATTTTGTCATAGCTGTTGCAGGAGTTGCAGATTCCAACATGTTCATATGGTTTTAAAAAAGTACCTGTAACTCCTGACACGCAGGAAGCTTTGGCTACAAATAAGGTGGCAGAATGAAAGTATTTCCACAAGAGGCCAAGATTAGGAAGTTAACAATTACTATAAGAGCAAGCCCTAAATATCTGCTCTGTGGAGACAGGATTCCCTTCATGCAGTGCTTGATTAAGCACTTGATTAGGAACAAGATGACTGCCTTGCTATTTTCAAATCTACTTTTCCAAAGAAATAAAATGAGCGTGGCTGAGGACTTCAGAGTGCCAAAGGATGGCAGAAGAAAAGCTCTTTGACTCTGTGTTGGGGAGATCTGTAGGGCAAAACAGCCAAGAGGCAGCATTAGGAAGTGTTTATTGGTTCTGTCATTATTTCACCTTCACATGTTGCTGGAACCTCTTGGACATAGTGATGACCCTAAAATTAGTCCCTAAAATTGGACTTTCCCACAGGTAAGGGTTCTCCAGCTGGCAGGCCTGCTGGACTCTCTCTAACCTGCCCCTTTTCCCTTATAGGAGCTCCTACATCTGTGCTGATGGGCAGATGCTTGACTACATCTGTGCACAGCCAAGAATGTTGACCACCAACCACTGCCTCACACAGGCTGTAATTGAGGTCTAAATTCCATCATCAACTGATTGTTCTGCCCTGTGTAATACAGAGTTGGCAAACATACACAACTCCATACCACAAATAATCTTATGGTACATCTTGTCTTCTTTTCTAACTAATGCTTCAGTTATGGATTAATCTTTCCTGTTTCATGAAAAGAAGAGGGAACAGGAAATCAGGTCTATGTTGCTTCAGGCTCTACAGTGCTTACTTAAGTAAAGCCAAAGCTTTATCAACAAACAACCAAAGATTAGAACATTAAGCAATTAAGAACAGGGATTCAGAATCTGGTTTCAGACACCACAGCATCAGTCTGGAAATGAGTGAGATTTACTTGATTACTTGGCTCAAAAAAATAGTAATGCTAGTCAAGGTTAACCTTGTCAAGCTTCATGGTAGAGAATGAATACCTTCCCTGCCCAGGACAGTAATGCATAATTAAACAACAATGCATAATTATGTCTTGTATTAGAGACAGGAAAGCAGTCTATACCTCTTCTGGGGTAGAAGTTATGCCCTGAAGAATCTGATTGCCTCTTTCAGAAGACTGCTCCCTCAGGAAAAATGTGCTTGTTGTGGTCTTTGGTAGGGCTATTACAATATTCTTAACCCTGTAATTAATGATGTCATCTTACTGCTGGTCTGAAGATATGGACTTCATGATACTGTACATACAAAGCACATCTCAAAAGTTGCTTCTCAATATCCTGAAAAACACTTGTGATCAACAAGAACAGAAATTCTACGTGTGGTATCAGGAACTCTGCATGATCTTGGCCACTGACACACTGAGTACAACCTCAAATTTAACTTTTTCAACTCCTTTCCTGACACTGATTTTCAGAACACACATTACATGACTAACTTCTATTACATCCTAGTGACAGGGGCACTTTACAGCTCAGGGAAAGATCATGTCACTCCAGCCATGAGGGTAATTCACAGATGAAGGACATTGATATTTCAGTGTTTAGACAGTGCAGTGGGACACGTGGCAGGAAACGTGTTACCCACACAGCTTCACAGCAAAGCAAGGACTTTGCTTCCATTCAGACAAACAGGAGAGAGAAAGAAGAGGCCTGGAACATTTTAATATGCACAATCTTTTACCTAAGGAACTATAGGCAATTTCAGACTGACTCCTCAAGAATCCAGTTCTAAAAGTAGAACATACACATGCCTTAGACTTCAATTTCTTTTGATGTCCCCTGCAAGATACCTGCAAGGATTCTTACAAAGAAGAAGAGCAGAGAAGACTCTTAATTCACTTTTAAAATGTTTTCAATGGAAACAAGTTCATTCTCACACCCATTGGGAGCTGAAGTTGAGTCCAATAGCCAAGAGCAAAGGGATGCTACCAGGTTTTTAGCTGTACAAAATGCTGCAGGGTTTGGCAAGTTCTGTGTTCCCATTTCTATCACACCTCTGCATGCTTGTTGGGAAGTTCATCACCTCAAAGCTGAATGCCAGCAGTTAAAATGTGAAACTCTGAAGTCAACAACCAGGGGAATTCAGGGGCATGGGCTGTGCAGCCTATGCAAATTGCTATTTTCCTAAGACACATGGGGCTCTGCCTCTTTTCCCAGGCAAAACAAGACAGCATTTTCCAAGGCAACAGGTGGGAATTCTATTTTTGACAGCCCAACTTTTTCAGCTACTATGGAACACGTGGAAGACTTGGAATGGGGTATAATGTTGCTCTGCCTTCAGGAAATTCCACCAAAGCTAAATGGCATGCTGCTTTGAGGAGGAGAAGGGGAAGAAAAAGAAGGAAAAAACCATTAAAAAAAGAGAGAGAGAAAAAAAAAAAAGCAAGTATATTAGTTCTGTGTTCCACACTAGTAGTTGCACTAAAACCACACAGCAGAAGAACAGAAACTGTAAATATTGCTTTCAAAAAAAAAAAAGGAAAACCAGCTCATGTCACATTTACATAGTATAAAAAATAACAGCACCTGACATAACTGTTGATGCAGAAAGTTGTTTAGATTACCTAAACTTCAGTAAGGAAGAGAGGAACAATTGATCACAGTTATCAAAACCACATTTCCTTGCTTATGAAACTAGTATTTCTCAACAAGAAGATTTTAAAATCTGGAGTTAGTTCCTGCACTGGCAACTGTGCTTTCTCTTTATATTTCCTGTAACTCAAAAAAAGAAAGCAGGCTACTCTAGCCCAGGACAGTTATATCTCAACTGCTATGCACTAGTGCTTTAGGGCAATGTTTCCTAAAAGATTTTTTTGTAATTAAATATTTTCATTGCTCTTAAAAAAAACCCAACAAACTGTTGATTTAAAAAACCAAACCAAAACAGCACTGCTTACAATCCACCATACCTTTATCTTCTATCCAACCCTTTCAACACAGGGTTAACTCCTAGGCCATTTGCTTGTAGTTCCCTTCATAAACCCAGGAAACAGAAAGAATCATCACGAGTGGTTAGTAATAATGAAAAAAAAAGCAGGAAAAAAAAAAAAGCTTCTACCCCTCAACAGGTGTTGTACCTAGTTCTGCAAAGTTAATCTTGGTGCTTTGACATCTGGGCAGTGTTTGGCAGTGGTTTCTCTTTGCTTCCAGCATTATCAACTTTATTTTTCTAGATGGAATCTGCTGCTTTACCACTAAAATGGATCTCTCTCAATCGCTGCACAAACTAGGAACATAGTACTCAGAGGTGTCAAAGACAGAACCAGAACTGTTTCTACTTGTTAGTGACACCCACATTTGCACTGCTTTAGACTCTGTAATACAGGCAGCCACAAGAGTAAAAACCAAGTGCCTGGAAATGAAGCTGGAAATTCCACACTAGCTGGTTTGAAAGGAAAGGACACAGGCAGCTTAGTCACATGTGTTTAGTTACTTTCTTAGTCACAGGTGAAATAACTGGATAGTTTTTTGGCTGCATATCCATCTGGACACTGTTAGAGAGCAATAAAGATGCAGACACCAGCAAATGGCAAGGGGGATTACAGTAGCATGCAGCAATAAATCTTAGAATTTGCAGACACAGCAGTGATTTAGGTGATACCAATGAAAGTTTTTTTCCTATCACTCCATAATTATCCCAAGAACTTCTGGTTATTGCAGATCTAAACTACAATGCCTGCACTGAGGAGATCCCTTACCTGTAGTGATGTTCTGCCTCTTGAGCTGCTCTGGCTGGATATAATACTATCAACCTGCCAGTCTTTAAAAAATTTAATGGATCCCATCACAGGACTCCACCTGGAGTGTGAAATTCCGTTTGTGAGCAGCACTGAGAGCAGTTACTACCACACAGACATAGTCTGAGTTTTACAAAACTCTGTGTGCTATTAAAGGCACTTCCTGTTGTCCACAGGGAACAGCAATCTGCAAGTAGGGCCACAGAATGATCAGAGGGACAGAACACCTTTTCTGTGAAGAAATGCTCAGGGAGTTGGTGTTGTTCAGCCTGGAGAAAAGGCTCCAGGGAGACCTTAATGTGGCCTTTCAATAATTAAAGGTGCCCTATAAGAAAGATGGATGAGAAACTTTTTAGCAGAACCTCTAGGGCTAAGACAAGGGGTGATGACTTCAACTGGAAGAGGACAGATACATACAATATTAGAAAGAAATATTTTACAGTGAGGGTGGTGAATCAATGTGACAGGTTACCCAGAGAGGTGTTAGATGTTTCATCCCTGGAAATATTCAAGGCCAGGTTGGACAGGGCTCTGAGCAACCTGACCCAGGTGAACATGTCCCTGCTTAGGCTGGAGGAGATGGACCAGATGACCTTTAAAGATCCCTTCCAACCCAAAGCACTTCAAGGCTCTGTGCTGAAACACAGACCTTAAAAATGTTGTGGCAGTGTGAAAATGTTAAAGGAAGCACCTGACAGCCTCTCTAATGAAGTGGTATCCAAGTTATCTTGATAAAAGATGGAAGGAAGACACGATGGAAAAAAACAGGTATAAGTCTATTGTATCTTTCTCTCCCTGGATGCACCCACTGGTTCTTCAGCAGAAGGAGGCCACTCTGATAGGTCTTTTGTTTCTGACACAGTAGTCAGGTTGGCTGGCACTCTGCAGATTGAACTTGGAGTCTCTCAAGCAAAACAGACAAACTAACACAACCTGAAATAGGGAGCTAAAACTTTCTGGGTTGGGGCAACAGCTGCCTCACTGGCAAGTTTCCTGAGTCAAATTTTTTACTTTACTGCTGATAAATCTACATAAAAAGAACATGCTTAGGAAAATTTCTGCCAAGTTGTTGTCAATCTGGGTAAAACCAGAGCCCCTGAAATAAAATCTGAAGTTGGAGCAGGCAAAATATGTTCCAGCCTGAAAGCCCAGTTAATTTTCTCTTCCATCCTTCCAGTCCAGTCATACCACAGGCATTTATTTTAACAAGCAACTTGAGATATGCATTTTGAAATACATTTGCCTCAATCAAAAATTCTGGGATCAAGCCTTCTCATTTAAAGCTGGGGAATGACTCATTGTGCCTTTAATGTTTGACCTGTCGAGGCATTATTCCCTAAAAATTTGTGACTAGTAGCACTAAAAAAATACACATATCCATTGGAAGAGGTGATTGCTCTGCAAATGCAGGGAGTGGTCTCAGATTTCCAGTAATTCCCCTTCACCCTGTTCTACATGCTCACCAGGTCTTTATTGTTATTGCTCCAGGGATTCCACACCTCCAGGCCCTGGTAACAAGAGGATGGGTTAGTGATGAGACCACAAGGAAGTGGGAGACAGTGTTCCAACATGCTTCTCTACCTGGGGTTAACATTAATTCTAAACACTTGGTATCAATTAAATCCTGTTTTTACACAGTATGGCTTTCACCTTACTAACACAGATGCCAGCATTCCAGAGATTCTCCTCCAGAAAGCTCCTCTACAGTCTGCCTGCTGGTCACAAGTGTACTAATTGACAGGCAGTGTTTTTATCTCCTCTGAGGCTTTATTCATGCTGCTGGAGAACTCTAGGTCTAGAAAGGGGACACTGTAAGGGCATCATTTGGAAACTGCTGTCCTCTAATGGTAGACTACATCTTCAGCCTGATGAGCTTAGCTCATAACACAATGGTTTTCAAGAGTTTAATCAGTTGATTAACATTTGCCATAGGCTCTGTCAAAGCAGTACAGCAGGGATTCTGCCCTGGAAGCAGTCATGTATTTTGGTCTCTGGGAAGATCTCCAGTTGCCAGGGCTATAGATAAAGGTAGGAAGCTTTTAGACAAGGATCTTCCCCTTGGTTGTCAGTCTGTGTTTACAGAAGGTCAGGATCAACCTGAAATAATTTGCTTTGGTAGACTGAATATGTTTGCACAACGCCTATTTACATTGCACTTGGCTCATACCAACACAATGAGCTACCTGACTTACATTATCACTCAACACATTACCAAGCTTGAAAGAATGTAGCTGGTAGAAATCAAGGAGGATCCCACAGCACTCCTCTGTTGAGAGCAATAAATTTTCCTCTGCAAAGCACCTGTATGTTTTTAAATAATGCAGAGCCAACCTGAACAGAGACAGGAAAAGGGGATGTGGAACATGAAACCACTGCAATTAGGCATTAGCCAACACCATTCACACAGGCCTGTGAACTGGGAGGCTTAACACTCATTTTGCTTCCTGACTCAGCTCCTCAGCTTGCTTCCACACAACCTAAAACTCATCTCCCAAAACCTTCTACACAGGTTGTCTCCATCCAGACATCATCTATTCCCCATGCTGAGTTTACAAAATACCAAGAATACTTGAATATTTCAAAGGAAAATACTTATTTCAATGCAAGTAATTAATGAAAATACAAATTCTAGAGAAATAATTTGGGAGTTATGAATGCAATCTGGTTTTTAATTAGTGTCTTTAACAAGTGGCCTGTGGGTGGTCCTCAGGATATTCAAAAGGTCACACAAAAATCTTTAGTGAAGTCTAATGTAACAGTCTGAGATGTGTTCCTGACAAATAGTTATTTGGGGGGAAGTCAGAAAGCATGCTTGATCTCTGAGTCTTTCTGTACCCAGAGAAAGGCACAGTACATGATATGACACCTATTGTGTCTCTCTCTGAACTGGGCTGCTGAAAAGCCAGACTCCCTCCCTGACTTCACTGTGTGCTTGTGGACTGCATCACATCAGTTCTTACTGGTATTTGCATAAGCTCCTTAAGGCAGATCCTCTTTGCCCAGTGTTTCTACAGCCCTAAAGTAAAGGGTTCTTCTTTTTCTAATTGATTCTCCTGCAGATAACTGTAAAGACAGTAAAAAATGACTAGTGACTTTGTGAAACAAAACAAGGTAGGACTTGAGAGTGTTTCTTCCTGTCCTCTGGTTTTGAATGAATTCATGTAGCTGAAGGACAGCTTCAGTGCTGGACATACACGACAGCTGCCTCATGACAGATGTTTAATCTAATTTCTATGTTTTGTATTATATGGGTCTTTATTTTGTGAACCTACACTAAAAGGTTCCTAAATAAGAGTTGCTGGATATAAGGAAAATAATTGCATGAGATTATAGGGATATTGCTGATCCTCCTAAAATCATGAGTCAAACTCTCTCAAATAAGTGAATATTCTATTCTCCTAACTTCTACAACCTCAAGGAAATAATAAATTCATGTTGGGTTTCTCTTCAGATTTGAATTTACATGACTCTTTAAAGCTTTTTGCCATACATAGTAATTTAATCAAACAACCTTACCCTACTCTGAGATTCTCACACACTCACTCCACTTGAGGAGCTGGCTCTTATATTACCCTAGGAGTTGGGTCTCATTGAAAATTATCATGTAATGCATGACCCAGGCTAAAACTAAGCAAGCTGGCAGACCTGGTACAATAGGGGGAAAAGATCTCTGTTTCAGTTGTGCTTTTTATTGCTTACCAGTCACGAGTGACTATGAATCTCTCAGCAGAGGTTTATTACATACTGATGAAATAAAAGTTTTGAGCTGCAATTTTCCCTGACTGTGAAGAGAACCTGGACATAAAATTGGCATCCCAACAGGAGCACATTGTACACTTCCATACCAGAGAGCAGACCTCTGACTTATTCACAGCATGCGAGTGTATAATCCAACAGCCCAGTCCCAAACACTGGCATTGTTTGAGATTTTTCTGTCATGGGAACTCTGCTGTTTGTCATCCCAGGCATGAAGGATATATTTTTTAAAAAAATCAACTGAATGAGCTCAGAAATAGAGGATGCTTTACCACATCAGAACCGTATATTGCATTTCTTATCTCTCTCAGAATAAACAAAAGTTTGTCCACGAACATTGCAGGTGAAACACCAGTGGAGATTGCCTTCCAAAAATTCTTGGACAGAGATCTGAGAGGAATGTTTTGGTTTGTTATATTTGTTTAAGGGTTTTTCAACAGAGGGTGCTACAAGGTTTTATCTGTTTTTCTCACTCTTCACTGAGGCCACAGACACAAACACTGAGGTTGGACTTCATAAACATTAAAGCATAATTCATATTATTTCTTTTGAACATGTGTCTGGAAAGACTTGAGGCAATTTCACTTTTCTCTGACAGTGGGAACTCTGGCCATGTTGCTACTCTCAGCAAAACACAGTTCACCTTACTACCACCCAACAGGCACAAGCCATCAAGTAGGGCAGAAACAATGTGCCAGAAGGACAAGTAGCAATGTATTTAAATACCTTATCCAGGAAAGACACAGCAGTGAGTAGCTCAGCTTTACAACAGTCTGGTTCACTATTGATTAAGCTGTTCTTGTACTACAGGAGCTGTGAAGGTGTGAAACAGCAGAAACTTACTGACTGAAAGGAAAAAGATTTAAAAAAAAAAAAAAAAAAAAGGGTAACTTTCAAAGGTGTGAAAGGGAAGCTTAAAGCCCCTTATCCATATTTAGTCTTATCTCTGAGCAGTGGAATTAGCTCATTTTACTAAGCATTATCCTTGCTTGAATCAGTGTAAACAAGATCCTCAAACTGCATGGAGGCCAAATTTTTATGAAATGAAGGATTCTTATTAAAGATCATATTCTGTAGAGTGTAGGTATGGCTTTCCTCACAAAAATTTATTGTCACTATATCATTCACAATTCTATGAAGTCCTCACACCATAACTCTGGAGTCTGCCAGTATTACCTAATTATGAGTGCTTAACTAATTATGAGTGCTTAACTTTTTAAATTGAACTGTAGTGTCTGAATCATTCTTAATCTGTACTGTACAATTGTGGCTTTGCAGCAGCACAATGCAGGACACAGTGCCCCATTTGGCTGAGATCAACAAAACTAGGTATGCTTCCCTGGTTATCTTCATTCACCTACAGGAATTACAACTTCTGATAGGGTCAGACACTTCTTGCTGCCATAGAGAATAAGAATCCTAACACCTTCAAGCACCTTTTGAAGGGTGACAACCAGGAAACTCGCATCCAGCTTCTTCAATTCTTTCTGGATCTGATTTCCAGCCTGAAAAGAATGTTTTATAAAGCTTTAGTTTGCTCCTTATCTGCAGCTGGGAAAACTGGGTTTAGCTAACCACATCAAGAAATTCAGAAATATGCATTTCCTTTGCCACTGTTTGTTTGAGGGTTGTTGCTGTCTGCAGTTCATCAATGCCAAAAGCCCCATGTCAAGGTCAATGCTTCTAACTTGCCCCTAGGCACTGAAATATGTTCTTGAAACTTTTCAAGAGAAGGAAGCTCCCAAAAAGTCACTTAAGCCCAGGAAGATGAAAGTCTCATTGATCCTTTCTCCTGTTCCTGATCTTGTTCATATGGCACTGCTCTGAAAGACATGAAGCACCACATGGTCTCTTACACTGGGCTAAGGCTGCCAGGACCCTACAGAGACTTCTGCTCCAACTTCCATGTTTTTCTGGTGCAGGCAGTTAGAAGAATTGATTCCTTCACTCTTTCCCTTGTTCCACCAGCCCTGGAATAGACTCCTGTGCAACTATTTAAAACCCCTAATGTGTTGTTTTTTCATGATACTCCAATGCAGAGTCACTGTCCCATTTCACCAGAGTAAAAAGCCCTGTCAAAATCCAGTGCACACAGCAAAGAACTTTGTGCTCAGTTATTTTAGGGTGAGTGTTAATAACATTGAGCTATGGAAATGAAATGCTTTGATACTTGCTTCAAAACTGCATTCTGTACTAGAGGTTAACAGAACACACAATCTAAAACCAATTGAAATTGAACAAAGTGTTTCAGTATATCCAAAAGTATCCTTTCTTCTCATCTCCAGCTTCCCAACAATGAATTGTGGGGACAGCACTATGAGAGATAAGTGCAGATCCCTACCTGTAAATGTCTCTTAATGCCTCAACTGATAGAGGGTCACAAACACATGAAAAAAGCATTGCCATTTCAGCTACCTGTTAGCAGATGCAGGTAGAGAGTGACGATACTCTGCCCAGTTGTCTCAGACATCTTCCTCAGAACATCATGTTTGTCTTCTAACTGCTCCATGGGTTTGTTTCCTTACTCACATCTAAATTCCTCAGAGCAGGAATTGCTCTCCAAGTTACTCAATCCTGTTCAGATTTTCTTAGCACTATTACAAGAGCAGTTCAGCAACCAAAACGTCAAAGCATATGGAAGATTTACTTCTAGGGAAGGAAGTTACTACACCAGAATTATAAACATTTCTTATTGCATTCCTGGACATGAAGCTAATCCATTGCTGAACACTGGGAATGCATTAAACACAGCATGACTTGAAAAAAATCCTGTTTTCAAAGCTGGAAAAAAAAAAAAAAAAAAAAAAAAAAAAAAAAAAAAAAAAAATGACATTCAGCTTTCTACATTTTCAGGGGAAAGAAAAGAACAGAGAACATTCCAAACTTTGCTCAAGCTAAATCTGCATTTTGAGCCTTACCTTTGCTGATGCAGAAACAGTAAAAGTCAATTTTTTTCTGGGAACACGTGCCTGCTTCATGTTGGCACTAGCAGATACAAAGAGCTGTGATCTATATATCTATATTTATAGCTATTTTCAGACTGCATAGAGTGAAGCATGGTGGTATTAATTCATGGAAGCAAGGAAGGGATGCAGCACAATGAGCACAAATGACATACAAGAAATTCTTCACGTGAGAAAGGCTGGACAAGATCTTGTAAGGAAAAGCTAACTCATGGAATTTCTCACAGTGAGGCAAGATCAATAATTCTGTCAGGAATCACCAGCTCTTGAAATCACAGTGAAGTGAGAGAAAGGGAAAATGTTGGCAATGCTTTGATGACTTCCCTGAACACGTCCTCCTTGTGTGACCTGACTTCCCCAGAGCATATAGAGGACAAGACTCATTCCCTTGTGAAAGGAAGACTGCTACCTCCCTATCCATTTTTGCTTCTGTCTTGAGAGCTGGCACCAATAACTACTCCTGCTTTATATGTTACTCAAACTCCCAAGTAGAAGTTCAGGAGTAATTAGTATAAAGGCTGAAACTTCAAGAGACAGCCTCAAGCTCCTTCCTCACATTTCTCCTACTTCCTGTTTTCTTTTAGTCTAGCAAGGCCTGATGAAGGATCTCTACCTCCTAGTCAGAACTTGAGAATACACAGAAGTACAAAATCCTGAAAGAAGAAAGCTAACAATGTGGCTGATTTCAGGTTTTAGAGATGGTTTCTGAAAAGTTTTCCTTTCATAATTACACTCACCATTGCTTGGTGATGCCTACATGTGCCAGTTCAGACACCAAAATCCCACATTATGGTTGGTCCTGCCTCAGCACATGTGAGTTTCTGCTCCATATTTTAGTTTTAGTTATGAATGAAAGAATAAAACAGAGGTTTAGTGACAATAGCAAGCAAACACTATCATTCTTATGCTATTCTTCATCTCTGCTTTGCTATTAGTAAGGGCTTCAGCAGAAACAAGACTGAAGGAGATAATTAGGAAGGTAAATCCAAGGGGAAAAGAATGCCTGACATACTGCTGCTTCTGAGGCTTGAGAAACAGAAAAGTTGTCTGGCACAACTGATGTTAACCCAACAGGGTGATGATGAGGTTCAACACGGCCAAGTGCCGGGTCCTGCACTTTGGCCACAACAACCCCATGGGGAGCTCCAGGCTGGGCACAGAGTGGCTGAGAGCAGCCAGGAAGAAAGGGACCTGGGAGTCTGGATTGACAAGAAGCTGAACATGAGCCAGCAGTGTGCCCAGGTGGCCAAGAAGGCCAATGGCATCCTGGCCTGTATCAGGAACAGCGTGGCCAGCAGGTCCAAGGAAGTGATTCTGCCCCTGTACTCAGCACTGGTGAGGCCACACCTCGAGTCCTGTGTCCAGTTCTGGGCCCCTCAGGTCAGGAAGGAGATTGAGGTGCTGGAGCAGGTCCAAAGGAGGGCAACCAGGCTGGTGAAGGGACTCGAGCACAGATCCTATGAGGAGAGGCTGAGGGAGCTGGGGGTGTTCAGCCTGAAGAAGAGGAGGCTCAGGGGAGACCTCATCACTCTCTACAACTCCCTGAAAGGAGGTTGGAGCCAGGTGGGGGCTCTTTTCCCAGGTGGTGCCTCTTTTCCCAGGCACCTCTCAGCAAGACAAGAGGACACGGTCTCAAGTTGTGCCAGGGGAGGTTTAGGTTGGATATTAGAAAGAATTTCTTTACGGAGAGGGTGATCAGGCATTGGAATGGGCTGCCCAGGGAAGTGGTGGACTCTCCATCCCTGGAGACATTTAAAAAGAGACTGGATGTGGCACTCAGTGCCATGGGCTGGGAACCGCAGCGGCAGTGGATCAGGGGTTGGACTTGATGATCTCTGAGGTCCCTTCCAACCCAGCCAATTCCATGATTTTTTCTATGATCATTGCTGTGTTCTGCCTCTACTTGCTTTAATGGGAGAGCAACAGGATGGAGGTGGCAGGGAGCCAAGAACAAATTCCCAATCCTAAATCCAATTTTACATCAGCCTCAGCAGCACTGAGAGCAGCCTGGCAGTGCAAACTCCACAAGGGCTGTAATCACAGGGGCACTCAGAATGCAGCTACTGTCTCCCTCTCCCATTTCTCCCCAGGCAGCAAATTCCAAGGCATAGGACCAACTCTGCTGACTCTATGCCCACCAACTACCTCTGTGGTAAGTTTGTGCTTTTTGACATGTTTCAAAATATACAGATGGAGGAGAGATGTGGTTTGTACCTCATTCAAAGCAGTCTGCATAGCTATTGTCCTGATAGATATCAGACCAGGGGGAATTCAAACTTGATTATTCATCAGTGTTAACTGATTTCCTAAATTTTCTACAGATGCCTCTCTTGTTATGTTCACCTTTCACGTTCTACTCTGAATGAGTAGACTCTACTGAAAAACTGTTCTGTAGCTCCCTGTGTATTTCAGGGCAATGCTCTTTAATCTGCAGAAGCAACAAATGATGCAGCCCTTTTTCCCTAAAACCATGCCCAGAGCCATTGCTGAGGTCTGGATTGGTAGAGCACAAATTAATGAACTCTATAAGAGCTAATAAAGATGTGGGATACAGTCCATTCCATCTCTAGGCAGAAAACAGAGTATTTATCAAGTTTTTTCCAGCAGCATTAAAAAGGAATCCTCCAAAAAGCTGCCTGAGAGTAAAATAAGGGGCTGTGCAATTTAGACTTTTGAAACATCTTAGAGACTGATCTGACAGAAAACAGTCACAGATGTCATTTGTCACTGAGCTTGTCCACTTTTATGTTTGTCACTGCAGTAAAGTGGAACTCTCAGTGAGTTCCTGAAGATTTATTCTCTTCCTGGGACAAAGCAAGCTAATGGCTTGCAGATGTCCTGAAAACCAGAGCAACTTGTGCACTCAAAAAATGACCAGGAAACAGGTGTGAAATAGGAATATCTGGAGATTGGTGATGGTCAGGAGAAAATGGTTCAGAAGAAAAACCCAGATAGATTTCCAAGATTTACCCACACGAAGACCCAGAAAAATAAAATAAAATCATACAAGACATCAAAAATTATTATTCTAGTGGCATTCACAGACAAACTTACAGGACACTGTCTTTACTGCAGTAACACGTACTGCATTCTATGTTTCCTTTCTCATTTTTGTTTACTGTCTACAGACTATTGAGGTCAATGGCTTGAAGCTGGCTGTGCTGATAAATAAATTACACGTGGTTCCTCTCTTATGACACACACCTTACAGGGTAAGAGTATTAAGCCACACCTCAGAGATAAATAGACAATAAAAATCCAGAAGAGTGAAAACTGTCCATGAGGCTGGAAGTTACTCCACATTATCCCTATGGTTCCATGCTATCCCAACCTATTTAACTGTATCAATGGTTCCTTTCCCAGAAGTAAAGGAACGTCTGAATTTACAATTTAATTATGAACACAAGAAATCTCATACTAATCCATACCAGTGATATAGAATAAATTTTATATTCTATTCTAAATGTCTGTACAGGGTATTCTCTACTATATTCTATGGCAGCAGTCAAGTGAAGTTGTCAGTTCTGTAATGGCCACAAAGCTGAGCTCAGGAAAACCCCTCTTACTTCCACATTCAGCCATAACTTGAAAAGACAGACCAAGGAGGCCACTCAAAAAGTTCACTAGCCAGGGCAGGAAAAAGCAAAATAATAACTAAAAACCATTTCCCAACCCTTTCTGCAGCATCTTCTTCCAAATTCCAAATTCCAATCTAAAACAAGTCAATTCAGGGCACAGAGCAACAAATTCTCTTGTCTGGAGATGGAAGGAAAGAAGAACACCCTTCTCCTGGAAGCCTCAGCCCCAGCTTCCCCTCTGGACTTTCAGCTGAGCTGGGGTCAGCCAGGCCATCAGCAGGAATGGTAACTGCTTACTTGCCATAACATTTTTAACTTGGCTGTAATATGACACACAGCACACCTACTACTGGCTGTAAAGCCACTGGCTTGTGTCCTGAGCAGGAAAACAACTCTGTGAATAACACCTAGGATTTTTTGCTTCATCATTCAGCTGTGTAGACACAGGATCCTTGAAAGCAAGCCATCCTGGGCAGCTGAGAAAGAGAGGACTTGATACTCTTCTTTTCTAAAAATAAAACTGGAGATGACTCCTCTAGAAAAGTAAACATTCTTCCCTCAAACCAGAACTATACATAGATGTATATATTACTATAATAATTTTGATTTTTTAAAATAAAATTTCTATGGTCACACTATAGCTTTGAAAGGAAACTTAACCCATATGAAGTTCAGAAAAATGTGAAACTTCATCAAAGAACTTCTTCCAAAGTGAAGGTTAGATCAGAAGAGAGATTCTTCAGGACAGGAAGAGCCTGAGAGGGATCAGTGGTTACCCACGAGGCAGCCCAATTTGATTCATCATGTACATGTAACAATATTTTGCAAATCTTAACACAAAGGTGAAATGGTATTTTGCAAAATGGGCTCATCAGTGAGAAAATACCAAAAGACAACATTGACATGTTACAAACTATGGGAATTTTGTGTTTGGTTTTGTTTTTACCTGTTTAAAACAACTTCCTCAGACTAACCAAAAAATTTCTGGAAGAAAACTTGGGACATCTGTTCTGGTTTCAAATGGCTAGCATGCCCTCTGCTTTGCATTTCATGTAAAATAATGCATTTGGAAAGAAATTGAAGCTCCCACTGAGTAACAAAAGGAAGAAGTGAAAGAATTGCTTAATTCCAAGATAGGATGAAAGAGCCAATTTATGCTGTTATGTAGCCCTGAAAAAATTCCAGTATCCTGAGTTAATTCACAGATACATCTCAAAATACAATCCAAAACAAATCACGAATAACCAAACAAAAAGTATTCCAAGCAAAAGACCAGAAAAACAACTCAAGTTCTTACAGCCAAAATATAAAAGTGTCTCTAGCATCTGAGGTTTAATTTACATCTCTATTACCATACTATGAATTACAGCATACACCTCCTGAGAAGAGGATAGACCTGTTACACCCCTGGTGACAGGGTTTAGGAGGACAGCAGATTAGTAATCATTCAAACAGGGATTTGTCATGAACTACTCACAGACAGAAGCAGTGAACACAGACACACCTTCAGAAAAATCTGTTCCATGGCTCAGAGGTCACCTGGGATGCAATTCCAGCTCCTATTCATAATGACAGTCCCAGGCTTACAGCATAGAAAGCAGGACTGGACCTTGTTCCATTGTTATTTTTCAATTCACCATGGTCTATAACAGCAGCCTTGGAACAGCCCCAGGACTAAAGAACAGGCTCTTACAGGTGATGCTCTGTACCTGATAGGTTTTCTAGGATTTACAAGAATTTTGTCTGGTCTGTCTGAGGAAATCAGTGCTCTACATTGACATAAAAATAACTAGATTATTCTGTCCTAGGATAGGACAGAATAGGATTTGAAGGACAGGAAGAATACCAGTCCAAGGAAGACCTGTAGGAGCCTAAACAAGCATGAAGAAGTGGCACAGCAAGGGCACAATGGTTTTCACTTAAGATTCTTTTTTCCAGGAAATCAGAATACATATACTTTAGCTCCTCTGTAAGTGTCAGCAATTCAAGTTCTTGCTTAACTTCCAAAAGCCTTCCTTCCCATTTATCCTTCTCAAAACACAGCATTGATGTGGGTTGAATTAGACCTCCCTGATGGCATTTAAAGTTCTCTTTGATGCAGAGCATGTCTTGCTAACTATACTTGAAATACATCTTGTAATTTCTTTAGCCAGCATAATTGCATTTTTGATTTATCCAACTGTTTACTGGAGTTTCCATCTATGCATGAGGTAATTGAACTGGTGGACAGGGCAAACAAAAGCATATACCCATCTAGACTTAAAGGCAGCCCTGGGCTCAGCTGACATGCACTGCCTTTCTTCACTTGTTGAATATTTTAATAAATTCTTAACACACAGTCATCTGTCTATAGGCTAAACCAAGACTCCATAAAGAAAGATTGGGAAATCTGGATCCATTTTAGGTCCATTTCTGCCCATGTCTTACTTTTCAGATGTGTCACAGATGTTAGGTATGACATTCTAGATTCCCCTCCCTCTTTGCTGACTGAGAGACCTCTGAAGCTGGTGCTGTACCTGAGCAGCAGTCAGGTCACCACATGGAGAGGTGTCACCACCACCACTCATACCTTACTGCAGAGCTACATCTCTTTAACCAGCCCACTTGCTTTCAGTAGGGTGGTTCAATTCCCAGTCAGACAACAATACTGCCCACCCTGGTAATTTTTCTGCTGTCAGTAAGGTCTGCCTCCAGCTGGTAACCTAATGTATCACCCACTCCCCTTTCCTTTCTGATGTTTGAACTCTGCCACTGCTTGGGGCAGTAGTGCACAATCCCCACAGGCTGAGGAAAACAGATCCTAAAGCACTGCTCCCTGCTGGCAATGTTTGAAGATGCTCCCTAGCCTAGAACAAGACAGACCAGTGAGCTGTGCACAGCACCAAACCTCAGTAGCTGGCAACGGAGGAAAAAGGACATCCCATTATCTTCTGATTTTCTTTGAATTTGGGGTACATCACAACTCCAAGAAAGGCCTTCATTCCTAGCAGAATAAATCAGGTGACTTTCCTGACAGCAGATCCTGATTCTATGCCACTCTTCCTCTACAAAAATTCTCTCCAGTTGACAAGCACAACTGGATACAGGGTTGCATGATGCCTACTCTGACAACTCATGTATGGCTCAGGACAACACATTGTGAAGGATATCATAGAGCTGAGCCAAGAGTCAGCCAACAATCTGTTGTTATCACAAATACTCATTTAAAGCTCTCATCCAGATCCTCACCTTTCAGCACAAGGGAAAAGTGCCTGTTTAAAAGGCCACTTAACTAAGGAGAGTAATACAGAGTAAACAACAGTAACTGGGATTCAGTTCCCTGAATGTCACAGCTTAGGGTTTTTTGGGGTTTGTTTGGTTTTGCTTTATCATAGTTCTTTAAAATGAGAGGCAAAGGAAGAGCTGCAACCAGGCACAGCTTCTCTGAATACTGAGCACATATCTGTAACCAGGGTATACTGGAAAATGATGAGTGGCATAGGCCAGCCTTCTGTTCAGGTCATCAACAGAAAATCCTTCTGTTTGCTTTTTAATTAACCATTTGTTAAGAAAGCTGTTTTCTACTCTGACTCTACACACCTTAAATCAGTAATAAAACCTTTCACCTGCCTTTGGTGAACTGAAACTTCAACTTCAATGGAATTTAAACAGCTCACAAAGAATGCAGCAAAACTCTAGCCCCCCACTCTATTTGAGGCAAATGTTCTTCAAGCGTTTAGCAGAACAATGTTAGAGATCCTTTAAGAAATGGAGGAATTTAAAGCTCAAACTGCAGCCTGGTTTGTAACTACAAAGAGAAAAATTCAGCTCTACTGTCTAAGTAATTTTCCAAAAGTGTAATTTTTGCAGTGGTAAATTAAACATGCATTCAATACTGAAATTACATGACAATCTTAATCAACAGCCCAGTACAATGAAATGTTAGGACAACACAAAGCAATACAAGGATGGTGATCTTGAACATCACTGGGTTAATCTGTTTCTGGCAAATGGTTTGTAGGCTTCCTACACAACCTGGTGCAGCACACAGCTCTTGCATCCTGAATCTCACAGCAGCAAGATCATGGAGACCCTCACTCCAGGGACCACCCAGGAAATTCCTGGCCATGGGATTCATGGCTACTAACAAATGGGGTCATCAGCAGACTAAATTTTTAGGGTTCACCTTTAGCAATGGTGGGGACTATCAAGAAAACAGACAACCTAAGTGCAAGTGCTGGCTGTGGGCTGGTTGGGCCCAATAGCATTTGGCAGGAGCAAGTACTGTTTGTTGCCAAGAAAGGGGATCCCATTTCATTGGTCTTTACAAAAAGACTCATGAGACAGCCCAGTTGTATGAGTGCACTCTGAAAAAAAGTTGGGGCAGCTACCTTGTACCCAGACATTAAGAGAAGAGTTTTGATCACAAAAAGTAAATTCAACCAAACAACTTTTTTTTTTTTTTTTTTTCTGCCCTATGTTAGAGAGAGCTTTTCCAGCTAAGTTTTTTGGATCTGGATTCATTAATGCATTCATATAGAGAGTCCAAGTAATCCAATATTCACCCAGAACAACCTCTGCCTCACTTTCACTGATAGAAGCAAGGTGTGGTATAAGCAAGCCTGATTTAAACTAGGAGACACTAAAAAAGGAGACACTGCCCTGCTTTTCACCACCTGGCAGTGATTGGTGTGTAGCAAAATGCTGCGTGCTTGGGAGGTCTGTGAGACCATTTTAAAGAGCAGGCTGGACACAGTGATTTCTGATTTGGCATTCTCTAAAGCTCCAAGCTGTTTTGGAGATGGGAGAAAAAACTTCACCTCTTCATGCAACTGTTTGCCCTCCAGGTAGACCGGGAGGGGAATAGGGAAAGGCTGCTCAAGCAGTGGATAGAAGGAATAAAGTCCAGGTTTTCTGGCACTGCTGACCAGTTACTTGGTTCTGCCTGCCTCATGTTTCACAGGCATGAGCTTTTAGTGCTCTAGCTTAAAGTTAGGGGGCCACTCATACAGGAAAGGAAGGTAAAAGTCAAACAGAATTTGACTT
This sequence comes from Florisuga fusca, assembly GCA_038090715.1. NCBI lineage: Eukaryota > Metazoa > Chordata > Aves > Apodiformes > Trochilidae > Florisuga > Florisuga fusca. Next base: position 3,651,028 of record JAAWXA010000040.1, on the reverse strand, counting down.
CAAGGCTCTCCCAAAATGAACACTTTAGAGAGGTACTTAGTATTGACTCAGGAATGGTTTTTCTGTCCCCTTGTCACATTCCAAGATAAGTTAAGGCACCCTGAGCAAGAGTGGGCAATGCAAACTACAAGATCCTAATCAGATGGGATAATTTGGAGAGAGTTCTGTAACAGGCTGGGCAAGAAATGCTTTCCTGTGAGCTCTGTGTAACATTAAATTTTTATCCAGCTTAAACTAGCACAGCAGCAGCAAGCAGTGCTCCAGAACAATATACTACTCAAAAAGGAATCAAGCAAATAAACCAGCATAAAAGTGCACTTTATCTAGCTTAGGGATAAGCAAAGATTAAAAAAAAAAAAAATAAAATCCCTGAAGTCACCAAGAAAGCTTGCAGTCATGTTCTTCAGGACCGTGCTGCAATGCAGAGGATGTGGAACTGCAGCTCCCATTTCCCCTCACTCTCTGCAGGTTGGGATCTCCAGGGCCAAGAAATGCCCAAGTATGGGAAGAGTCACCTGGCTGGGGAGAAGGGGACACACCAAGGCTCCAGCCACCACAGCTCCAACAGGAGGCTGGCTGCACTCAGCTCTAATAATCAGAGACAAGACACCCTCACCATAGTAGCAGTGGCTTCTTTTCACAAATCTAAAATTGTAATTCTGAATTTGCTAGTACATACACTGAGAATCACAGTCTTGGTGTTAACTCCACCACTGTTAGGCCAAGCAAAAACATGAGACACATATCCAGCCTGAAATTTGTTCCACCCAGCTAAACTACCTCTCTTCTCCTCCTTAGAAAAGGCCTGTTCCAATCCCTAGTAAACTCTGACAGTGTCTTTGCTGTGGCTCTTAAGGATTCTTCAGTATTTTGAAGCTTCCCAGGAAACCTGTATTAAAAGTTTCCTAGTAGAAATGTAAGCTGACAATAAGCTCTAAAACTCAAATCCCATTTTTGGAAAAAATTCAGTGCTGGGCAACATTACAAATGAAGGCATTTGCTTGGGGTCTGTTTTGGTCAGAACATGATGGGCAAAGGAGAAAAAACATGAAGAAAAGGTAGCTTGTCCTTGACTGAAATTTGGTGTTGCCTAAGGTGCACTCCTGGTTTCAGCACCTTTCCCCTTTAAAAATAAAATAAAATAAAATTTAAAAAAAAATAAATTAATGTATCAAACCCAGAATAGTACTTCTGACTAAAACCACAGTGTAAACTGGCTTCCACTGAACAATGCATAATGAAAATACCATTTCTACCTGCAAAAACTGTCAGTGCTGTTTACTGCTCTGAATCCAAATCAGAGACATTGTTTATCTGGTGGTAGAGTCACTGCTGAGGTTGTTCTTTCACACAGCTTCATTTTATTTGGTGAATTGTAAGATTCAGAGGTGTGAATGCCTTAATGAGAAGAAAGCATTAGCTCAGTACTGGAACTGCTCTCCAGAAGCAGCCCTTACTGAACTGCAAAGGACACACGTTTCAAATACAAACACTCTTTACCAACACACTAGTAAGCTAAAAAAAATATTTATATTCCATCGTTAAATTTTGTATCATCCCAAAACTTTGATACAGTAACAAAGAGAGAGAACAGGAAAAGAAAAACAAAAGGTGTCCTGGGGTTTTCTCTTGGCTGCTTTCTCTACTTATCTTCTGCCTTCAAAAAAGAACACCTTTTTTTTTTCTTTTTTTCTTTTTTTTTTTCCCCCATTGTAACTACTGTGTGACACTACCCCAGGATGAGTCTGTGAAAGGAACTGAACTATTCTTCCCTCAACCAGATCAACATCTCTTAACAAGATGGAGAATTTCTGGTAGCCATAGCCCTCCTGTCACTGCTTGTTATTTGCTAGTACAGGGGCCAAAATCAAAGAACAATATATTTGTTTCTGTGAGATTTTCTGCTTTGATACAAATCCTGCACTGCTCACTCCTGAAGTACACTTACAATCAGGAAGTCAGTGCCCCTCCAGCATGTGTGGTGAGCGTAAAAGAAACTCCTCTGGTCTAGAAAAACAAGTCACAAAGCAGGGGGAAAAAGTCCTCTCCACAGCAATTCTAAGCAAAGACCAGAATTGCTCTGCTGGTGCACTGGGTAGGGACGTGTGACAGAAAAGAGCAGTAACTATCCCATTTTCACATGGCAGAAGTAGACAGCTTCTGCATCTGAGAGACAATCTGACATTTTCCTTTGATTTTTACCTTCATCTTTATTCTTACCTATTCTTACCTTTTATTCTTACTTTCTTTATTCTTACCTTCTTGCCAGTTTAGTGTCTGCCACACTGCTTCCTTAGGGGCCTGAACTGGCTCCACTGTGGCTAGCATGACATTGAGCCAGACAGGAAGGAGAACAGCAGCTTTAACCCCATGCAGAGGCCTCCAGTAGTAACTTCACTGAGCAGTGTGTTTCTGTTTCTTAATGCTCTTTATCCTATTAAATTACAGACAAAAATAAAGTCAGGTATGAGGTAACTTCATAATGGCCTCAGTCCATCTTGTGCCCACTCTGTAGAACAGGTTAGGCCTGGGCTTAGGAAAAACTCCAGCATGCACTAACTTAGTAAGTCAGCTCTGGCCCAGTAGCCCATGGAAATGCTGACAGCACCTGCCACCACATGCAAAAATCCCAGTATAGCGTTTTAGAAATCAGAAACCTACCCTGACCCTACCAGGCTGACACGCCTGGGCTGTTGGGCCCAAACCCGCCCAGCTCCACAGCAGCCATTTTAGGTGTCCCACCCCCATGGAGTGAGCTGGAACAGCTGCCTCCCGTTTCCTCACCAAAGTACCCCCAAGTGCCAGGAGTGCAGGAGAAGGATGAGACAGCTCTGACAGCTTGAAGGGCTCCCTCAAGAGTTGGAAACCACAGAGAAAGATGCTGAGGGGCCCATCCAGGTGTGGGGAGCTGCCCTGCACCTGCCCCTGGGTGGGCCTGGGGCTCAGCTCCACAGCCCTCAGCTCTGCTCCTCCTGAGGCAGCCGCACTGAGGGGCACACACGGACCAGCACACGGACCAGCACCCCTCCCAGTGTCCCCTCCTTTTCCCTGTGGTGTCTGCCCAGCTGCAAGCGAAGGTCACAGATCCAGCCCAGCAGGGACAGAAAAGGCGGGAGAAAGTTGTGGCCTGGCAACGCCTGTTGCTCACCTCACAAAAAGTGAGGGAGGGAAGGTGCCAGACCTTTTGGTTAAAGCTCTAAGGGCACAAAGGAAGATAATTCCGCCGATAAGGGCACAAAGGAAGATAATTCCACCTTCCTCAGGCCAGCAGGAAAAACGAGGCCGGGAGCCCCGAGAGCAGGCTGACAGGGGCTCCCCTGGGACCGTGCGGGCTGTGGGTCAGCACCGGGGCCTCCACCCTCCCGCCC
>JAAWXA010000040.1:3469452-3647642 GCA_038090715.1 Florisuga fusca | reverse complement strand
CCCTCCCGCCCGCCCAGTCTGAGGTGCAGCACCATTGACACAGAAACCCCTGCGTGCCAAACCCCACGGAGGAACGGAAAGGAAAGGTCAGTGAACGTGCCGTTTGGCTCGGCAACACGCGGGTTGTGTTAACACAGTATCAACCACGAAATCTTTTCTGCGAGTGCGGTACAATGATGGAATGGCCCCGCAGGCCGTGTGGGACTGCACTCCGGGGACTGTGGGCACAGCAGCCTCCAGGATTCTCAGCCCCATCCAAGTGCCACGGCTCCAGGCAGCACTGGCACCCTCTGCAGAGAGCTGTGCCCACACTCCACGGGGTCATCCAGGTCACTGCACCACAAAAATGAACGTTCATGGAGCAAAGATAGCAATTTGTGAGAAAAAAGGGCTCAAGCACAGTCTGATCTGTCTGCTCAGGCTCAAGCAGCCTAATGTCAGGACCAACAAGAAAATTAAGCTTTTCTATGTGGTATTATGTGTCCTAAAATCAGTACCTGTACCGAAGACGAAGGAAACATACAGGTACTCTTCTGTACCTGCTTTCTGGTATCTGTAGAATTACAAAAGACAAATCCTCCTGCAAATATAGGGTAGGCTAGACCACTAATGCCAAAATAAGGAGGTTTTTTTTGTTATTAAGTACAATTTTATGAACAGTTGTGCCCAAACATGCTCACACACAATTTTACTGAGTGAAGTAGGAGACAGAGAGTGACTTAGTGTCTCAAAAGAAAGTAAGTTGTTAGGGTATTATGTGAAAACAGCAATACACTCATGTATTTCCCAAGTGAGGCAGGCAAACATCTCTAACTACATAAGGCCTGTCAGTTTTCCACATTCTCTCTTTAACAGCCTCAGGAGCAGCATACACAACGTCTTCAGCCCTCCTCCATGTGAACCATAGTCCAGTGCTGTGTGTACTACTTTCTCTCCATTGCTGCTCAGGGCCCTTTGATCCAAAGTTTGCATGGGGAGACAGGTCAGCTCTGTTTTTAAAATCCCTTGGATAGCCTTCTGTCCTGAAGAAACAGGGGACAGATTCAGCGAGACGCTGAACAACCTCTGGAAGGATCCCAGGTAACACACACGACACAGATGGCAGAGAAGGTGCCAGCAGGTGGCACTCAAGAATGTCAGCAGCACTCCTGGACTCAAGGGAGCTGCAGACCCATGGTTGTGCTGTGCAACACCAACTTCTTGCAGCCTCTAGCAAGCCCCCTATGTTTCTGGACTGAACTCATGCAAATTAAAAATTAAGTGCTTGCAGTGTTTCACATCGTTCACCAGGGATTTAATCCAATCTAGAAAATCTTTGCATGTGTGCTGCACGTGACCAAGGTGCACTTTAAAGCAGCCTCTTTCTGGACTTTTTGCTGCATTTCTCGTGAGCAGAACCACTACTTTGTGGTTGTTTGGGGTTTTTTGTTTGTTTGTTTTTTGGTTTTTTGTGTTTTGATTTTTTCCCCTTGCCTCTTCCTTGGGTGCTGTCAATTTGTTTACAGAAATGGAACTTGAATGGTTATGGGATAATATGGGTTAAGAGCTCTTCCTTAAAGGAAAGCTTTGACCAGTATTCTTTACTAAAATCACTGCAGTAGATTAACTCCTACTAGTCTTAGGAAATGAGAGTCAATCATCTTTTATAGCTCGATTTTAATTAACAACACTGGATGGGCTCTGTCCACTATAATTTTACTACTGGAGTCTAGGAAGTTCTTGTAAGAAAAAAAAAAAAAAAAAAAAAAAGCTCTGCCTGTTTATGTTGCTGAGATTAACCCTCCTCAGGTCTACCAGCTAATCTTGCAGGAGCTCAGGACTTCAGCTGATGTAGAGGATAAGGTTATGTCTTAGAAAAGAGACTTAACAATTAAGAGAAGGGGTCTTGTTACTCTGTAATTCCTGAAAGTAGCCTCTTAGTTAGCTACAAGAAATTTCTTCTGCGATTTATACCTGACTCTGGGGAATTAAGAGGGTTTTCCCCCACTTCTTTTCAACTGTGATTGGGCTGAATATATCCAACATTCTAACAATCTGGAGTTTTCAGAGTGCTTGAGCCATACTTTTTGCCCATGTTTCTTTGGTCTAATATGGGTAGGTAAGAAATAAGTCTGTCAACACCAAAAGTATTTTCCAGAACTCACTCTGTAAGGCTTCAGACTGAATATTAAAGTCTGGGCTAAAGTCCAGCACACTGAATCCACAGAGGAATCCACACTGAATCCATAAATTAACTAGAAGAATTAAACAACATTTGTGTGGTTCCAAGTGTATCCATAGCACCAAGGGACTGAGTGTGGCATGGATCTGAAGCTCTCTGAATGGGTCAAATGCAATTTCCAGTATAAATACAGTTGTGCAGTGGCTAAGAACTTTAAACTGTGCCTGCTGAAAGCTTGGCATTCAAGTTAACATGACAGTATTTTACTTTGGGACTCAAAAATATTTTGAATTGATAATAACATTTCAAAATATTCCTGTGGTTTATTTTATGGACTTTTTGTTTGTTTGTTTGTTTAGTAAGCCCTTGCAAGTAGGTCTTAATTATGAAGCTGACATTTGCTTACTGATCTGTTCCTGCCTGAGAAAGCCAAAGAAGTGAGCTCTCCACACACACAGCAGCTCTGGCTTTCAGCCCACTGTGATGTGAGCCTGGACAAAGAAAATATTGCCACTTTCCAGAGATTTCATGAGCCACTCACGAATGTCTTAATTATCTGAGTTTAATTACCATAGCCCTAGTTGTGATACACCTGTGGGTAGCTTTTCAGGAAAGCTGTCCTGATTGGGGGAATCCCCCCAAAAAGGGGACTGAAGTAATTAAAAGAAAATGAAAATATAAAGTTGAGAATGAGACATCTAAGATTATACTTAGACTGAGAGGTAAGACAGTGGCCTGGAAACACATGTGCTGAAATTCAACTCCAAACCTAGCTTTCTGCCTTTTAGCAAATCCTCATGTTCTGAGCTTTCATCTCCCCATCTCAGTTTTGCCAGCCATTCCAGTTAAAACAACTGGATTTACTAGGGGTATTCAGAAAAGCTTTTAAGCTCTTCTCTCAACACAAGTGACAAGTCTCAGCATTGGTTTGTGCAGTACATGTGCTTGGGTTCTACATTCTGACCCATGTGTGGCTCCCGGGCCCTGACACTCAGACTGAGAGTTAAAACTGCCTCTGTCCTGAAGACCTGACCTCTCCTGGAGAAAGCTGATCCCTGTGGAGCCCCGAGGACCACTGGAATGTTAACACCAGTTTTCATCCAGTGTTGCACAGAGGCATTTAAAAGGAGGTTTGGGGCCTCTAATGTTCAGCTGGTTTTGTCTCTGCTGCTTCTGCAGCCTTGGCATCATTTTTCTCTTACAATAAGGAGCTTGGTTGAAGCAAAGGCAGCAGGTGAAGCAGTGGGGAAGTAAAGAATAAGCCAGAAGAGAATAGCATCTCATTTGGCAGATGAATACTGAGGAAATATTAGATACACATTGAGATACAGCTATACTCTGGCCACAAGAATGGAGTTTTAGGACAGCAGGCAGGTCTTAGGGGACTGAGAAACTATACTGAAGAAACTATACTAAAAATCAAAAACATATAAGCTAGGGGTTGAAAATAAGCACTTCAAGGGCTGTCAGTCTGAGAAAATATCAGAGGGTATGGCATGAGATACAACCAGAACAACTAGATATACCAATTGGGCCAATTAAAAGCACAGAGAATAAAGCTGCAGCAATAGAAAGGAAGCAGAGAGGACTGAATGCTGTTCCTAAAAGGGTGACCATCTCTCAGAATGTGTAATGTTGCCATTAAAGGAATAAAAGCACAAAGTGGATAAAAGTCCAGCAAAAGCTTTCTGAAAAAGAGCAGAAGATTTAGTGAGTCATACTGGATTCTGTAGAAGAAGAACAATCCTCCAGAACAGGATGCAAGTTCTACACTGATGGGGAAGGAGAGCTGCAAGGTAACAGTATGCATGGCTTCCCAAATGCAATTCCCTTCCAGAGTCAATAATCACATAAAGAATATGGACTGATCTTTAAGCATTCAGCCAAAATGTCACTGAAGGCAAATGGCAGCTTGAATGGAACTCGTAGAGGAATGGAGGGGCCCAATACTTCAATTCAAAAGCTGACCCTCCCTGGTCTAAATTTGAAATAATTACATTCTTTCCTAAGGTAGAAAAAAATATGCAAGTCTTTCAGAATGTTTGCTTGAGGCAGAGCTTTGCCCTTGTTTTTTACATTACTTCCCCTCTGACCAGAAGTTAAAATGCCATAATGATAAGTGGAAAGTCTTGATTCTGATCTTGTAAGTAATTTCATGCCAGGATGACTTCACAGACTTCAGCTGAATTACCTCCAATTATGTTTGGGTAAATGACACCAGAATTAGGCTCGGGGCAACCATGACTTCACAGTTCTCCAGAATCCTGAAGATGCATGTTTTTTGTAATTGACACAGGTATGTGCAGAAGCTGGAGCATCCCTGGAGATCTTTGCCACTTGAAAACAATTGCTGAGATGGAGAAGTTTACAAACAGCCATGGTTCATTCCACTGATGTGTTCTCCCCTTCCTGAACATCCACCTACGTAATTCACTGTTTATTTTAACACAAGTGAAACAGCAACCACAAATAGCAACTGAAACACTCATTGGAGTGAGTGAATGGCAAACATGCACACACAGGGCACATTTTGCTGGAATTCAGACTTAAGGAGACAGCCAAGAGTCATGCAGCTTTCCCTCTTGCCTTTAGGATAACAGCATGAGTGATAGGTCTTGGCAGACAGCTTCTGAAGAGAGGCAAAAAGCTGCAGTCAGTCCTGGCAGATATGATTGCATAGCCATACTTGGGATTTCTCACTGGGTCAAGGTTGTGGCTGCTCTCTTAAGCTGAATAAGGAAGTGTGAGTGAACAATCTTGCCTTCCCCTTCTCATATTGGGAGTATCTGAAAGCCCATCCTAGCCAATAACAGGAACAATTCAAAACTTTAGCAGAATACTATGATGGGGACTTGAATTGTTACCACTTCCTTTTCTTCCTGTCTGAAGTTATTTTTGAAGGTATTTCTCCACAGTATTCTCAAGTGGAAAAGCTGCAAATATCAGAGCAAGTTGTATTACAATTGGAGTTAAACAGGTATCCTCAGAGTGTATACCTACTGCTGTGGAAAAATTCAGGGAAAGCATGTCCCTTAGCATGGAATTTCTTTTTATTACTTCAGAAGGTTCATCTGGCACTCTTGTGACAGGCTGTAATCCTAGCATCCATTTTTGCCTTCATTTAAGCCATTTAATTGGTATTTTCATGAGAGATCAAAGAAACATCATCCTGAACTACCTATCTCAGTCCACACAAAGAGGTGGGCATCTACACAGGCTGCTGGTTCTGTCAAGGTGGAGTGCAAAGCAGCAATGAGAACACACTTTTCTCTTAAGACCACATTCCCTGAAGAGGTTTAGGTTACCTCAGATTTGGAATTTGGAATCCTATTACTTAGCTTTAGTAATCTACCCTTGGGCATGTTGCAGCTCAGATTTTAAAGAACCTCAGACAGCAGCTAGCAAACTTAGCTGACTATAAAGCAACTCTACAATATTTAGGACACACTATTTATTGTTAATAGCAGACCTCAGTGAAATTGCACAAAATTGCACTGTGCTAGCTAGATATCCAACCTATTAAATCTAAAAGCATGACTAAGGGAAGCTATTTATCTCCATAAGCACAGGCATGTGTGTGTACTGAGAGTGAAGTACAATTGTATCTCCATTAGCAAGCAGAGCAGGAGAAAAATAACATTTGTAGAGCAACTCATTTGGCACTAAGGACTACTCTTTGCCCTAGTTTTATTTCAGACTTTCTCTAGTCTTCTGTGGCCTGAATGTTTGTGGCCTTACCATCTTTTCTGGTTTAATCTAACATGTACCCAGTCTGTGTGCCTCGAGGCCACCCAACTTTTGGAACAAAAGCAGAGTAAGTGAGGTTAGCAGAGATTTACATCAGAACTACAATCCTCATCTAAATGAAAATGCTAATGAAGATACATGTTGTGTCCCACTGGCAGTGCATGGTGCAAATGGGTGATGCTGCCAGCACCATACTGTTCTGGTAACATTAGATGACACTGACATCTTGTCTGAATCAGTAATTTCTCTTAGGTCCATGCAGCCTGACTTTTCCCTTGTGCTTAAATATCATTTCCAGTTTATTGCTAGCTAGTGCAGCTTTAAATCATATTTAGCTTTTTTGGTGCCATCTGAAGCTTGTGATCCTGTGCTCCTCATTGTCTGTGGAACAGAGAAACTTTGCAATCCAGGCTTTTTTTTTATGAACAGTCTCTAAGTCGTTGGGCAACTCAGTCAGTCTCTATTTTCCACTGCCCTATAAATTAGAAGGGAAGATACAACGTGCTAAGTTGATGCTAAAATACCATGACACACTCCACTGATTTAGTAGGAATAAACAAAGGACAGATCTGGCCTTTTATAGATGCAGGCTGCTCTGTGCCAGAGTCATATAAACTCCCTTTGCCAAAGTTTCATTGCACACAGGGTTTGTGGGCCTCTGGAAACGTAACCTCAGTTCACTTCCATCAAAAAATAAATCTGTGTTGAAGTACCTCACCAGAAGAAACTTTCCATCATGGGCAGGCTGTCACAAAGGAATTAATTGCAAAATAATATATTGCCCATGAATACAGATGCTCTGCCTCCTCCTGAGTGCATATCTATCTATGTATATATGCAGATATTTCTCATCCATCACAGCAAATACCCTGGTGGCAAGGACAATACAAATAAAATTTGGTGCCCACAGCTGATCATTTAGAAAAGAACAATAACATCCCAGATCTCAAAATGACCTTAATGTTGCAACAGTCAGGACTCACACCAGTAAGAAGTGGGAAGAGAGGGATCACCTCAAGTTACTTAACCCTGTAAGCTCAGGACAACACATATGCAATGGTTTATTCTTCTCAGCATTATTGCCCAGCACCCTAATGCCATGACTTGAGGTAAACCTCACACACCAAGGTTCTCCTTGCTCTACATAGCCACTCAGAATTCAAGGGGTTTTTTTGCCTCCTTTGGCAAACACTTCTCCCTCTTATCACCACTCAGCTTCACATGCAGATAAAACTCAGGCTGTGGTTTGAATTTCACTTTCTGCAGGACAGGCAGTGAATTTTGAGACAATCTGAGTAGCTCTCTTTTCAAATGCCTCTTTCCCAGCTCCTCATGTGGTCATTTGGTGGCTACTACCAGCTACTGAAGAAGACTGAGGTTTGGCTGCTCCAGAGGCAAATGGCAACAGTAAGCAAGATCTGGCAGACAGCAAGATGATGTAAATTTTGGAGTGCTTCTTTGTGGCAACTGGAATGAGCTGGAGAACAGAACCTCAAGCAGAAGCCACCAGTCTGGAACTATTTTAAAGATGCCTTAGTACCTCACCTGGCAACAGCCTTACACACGTGCCTCATTGTTGCAAAACAATTATCCTACTGTGTACTGATTGTGCCTACAAAATTATGGTGATAACTATTGCTGTTGGATTTCTGCTGCTGAGGCAAAAGCATAACTGGAACGACAGCTGTGGTGGTATTAAAGAAAGACAGTCTTTGGGTGTATGCTGTTTGAGGTATCAAAAAAAGTTGGTTTATGATTTACAGGGATCCAAGACATTCCTGAATCTGGAAGAATTTAGTTCTCAAAAATATGGTTTCACAATATACAGGCTGCATTACTTGAGATTAGAGTCCTGGCTGCACTGCTGGTAAAGCTGAACAGTGAGCTTTTAACACATACTTAACTTTCCACATCAGTCACATGGTTTCACCCAACCTTACTCTTACTGGTTAAAGGAATTTTACCCACTGAGAAGTTGCCTCCTGCTTTGTCCACGTGTATTCCATGCAGGAATTGGATTCCCATGCAGGTTAGAAACACGACAGGAACTTGTATAGCAACAAACAGTGGTGCAGTTTGGATGATTAAGTAGCCCCAAGTTCTGCCTTGAACAAGGAAAAGGATGGTTTTGCAGATTTACCATCTCTTGCAGGATAACACTGTGGCAGTGAGCTCATGGTTTACATTTATATCCCTGCTCCTGGGATCAGGCATCCATACTTATCCAGGAACAGCCACCAACTTCTGACACTGGAAACTCAGTTTCAAGTCCCTGCACTACTGGATCCAGGCAGGAATTTGAAGCAATGTCTCCCACAGCTGAACCAAAGCCCTTGAATACAGAGCTGCTGACTGGATCATTTCATTGTAACTTCACAATGTTGTAGCAGTTGCTAACCACAATGAAAAAGTTCCAACCTGGGAAATGATAATGTATGAGAAGGACAGCAGGAACTGGGAGAAAGTGGTGATAAGCATAACTGTTATTAAAGAGTGTCAGAGCAAAGCAGCTGCCTGGGAGGAAACTCTGTAGCTTTCAATGCATTTCCTCAGCTATACTAAGAGGGCCTGAGGTTTGCATGTTGTTTATGCACAAGTTTGCACAGCTGTATTTTCTCTGTTGTTGAAACTGCTTCTGCCTGTCAAAGAAGTGGAAGTCACCAAATTTAGTCAATGGCCCTGCATTTTTCCTCTGAATCCCACTGCTGACAGGAGGACTTGAACAGATTTAATCTTTGCATTTTTCAAAATCTGCTTTACGTTTTCCTTTTCTCTTTTATGAGCAGGTACTAAAGGATTGAGTCAGAGGGTCAGATCTCTAGGATGGAATGAATTAGCATAACTTGTGTTCAAGTGATTATAATGAGACCATATTATTTTACACTGGTTGCCTGTCTCACCAAAAATCTTACCCCAAAATGCCCATTAATTTATTTTTGCACTTGAACACTCCTGTGCTCCTCCAGATGACTGATGTCAGTGTGAGGAGCTGGAGAAAGGAAGAAAAGCCATCTGGCTACTTGCATTCAAAGCTAGCCATTCTTACCTTACTTGTGTGCCCAAACCAAAAGCTGTTCTTGCAGGGGCCAGAATTTTCCTTGTTTTGGATTCCAACCCTTGTGGTCCAGGAGACACTGACTGAAAATCAAAAAGCAGAGAAGCAGGAATGTCCCAGCTTTTTGCTTGTTGTACATCCCCCTGTTCTGGCAGAAGGAAAATTTATCTCAACAGAGGGAACATGCAGTCTACCAGTAACCTGTCACATTTATAACTGGCAGGTCAGGTAGTTGCTGTCCCCAGTAACACATTTAAAGCAGCTGACACCTGCAAGTGCCAGACAAAGTATGCTGCTGAGCAGTGCATGATAAGCAGATCTCCAACAGCAGTAACTGCTGTAACTTACCCAACACATTCCCACACCAATTACATCCTAACTGCACACTCATTGCCTAAGGGATCTAGAGAATTTGACATGGGATTAGTTCAGATAACTTGGCATTATTTTAATTGTGATCCTACCAGGGTTGTATCTTCCCTCTAAAAAGATAAGCTTAACAGCATTGTTTGATAGAGAGCAAACCTCAGTTTGCTACTGCTGCCTTCAGGTTAAGGTTTTTAATCTTGGCAAGCAGAAAAAGGGACACTCCTGAGTAATGCTAAGACAACAGTCTGTTCCCTCACACTCAGCTGGCAGACATCTAGTGTGCTGTAGAAATGCTTCCAGTACAGGTGCCAGGCAAGAATGGCACTGAACTGAGATGTCCTGATCAATCCTGTTTACCTGCAATCAGATGTGGAGATCAATACTTGAGTACTAATTAGAGGCTGCTTTCAACTCCTTCAGAAAATGTGAACAATGTGAAAATGTTAAAAAAAAAGAGCCAGCTGACTCTCCAGCATGGTCCCCTGGGATTCCTCTTCTGCAGGAAAATTTGTTGGTGTCATGTCAATGTAGATTCCCATTGACACGCCTGCAAAGCTCTCTGGGAATTGGTCAGTGTAAGATCAAAGCACCTCTCAGTCCTTAGTGCCTTTAATCTTGCCATCTCTCTCTCTGTGAGGTTTATCCCATTTTACAGATGGGGTATAAAGTGTAGAGGCTAAAAGACTTCAGTCACATCACAGAGGAAGCCTGTGGGAGGGTGAGGTATCAAACTGGCTAACATCAGCTGGCTGAGACACCATCTCCAGCATGGCACTGGAGCAGGCTCTGAAAGGACACCAAGAGAGTCCCTGCTGACAGTGAATGCATCCACGTGAACACATAAAGGGAAGGCAGGGAGGGAATTGTATGGGAGGCTTTTCAGCCTCAGTCACTTCCTTTATGGTACTGTAATAAGATGTCAGCAGAGAACAGGGAGTCTCTTTGCTCTGAGAAACTTCAAAAGAATGCAGCTCCTCCCTCTGCTATGGGGGGGCTCTAAAACCTGTTGGGACAAAAAAATCCTGGTTCAAGCTGTAAAATACTTGTTGATAATAGCTGGGACTTTTTCAATACCTTTGATTCTAATATACTGTGCACGCTAGAGCTGCTGTGCTAGAAGCGATTCTTCTGACATGCTGATACTTGAAGAGCTCCATGCAGTGCAGCACACCACAGCTGAGGGGAGGAAATGAGGTGAGAATTAAAAACGCAATTATTCACCTTGAAATTTTGCCAGAACACCACCCAGCTTCTGACAAGAAAGAAACTCATTAGCTCCTTAGTTACAAAATATGAAAAGATTAAAAAACTCCAACACAATAAGCTCTTCATACTTCAAGGCAAGGACTGTGAGTTTTCTCTTAATGCAGTAACTATTACCAAGTCTCCCTCAAATTTATCCTTGTACTTGCAGCAATGCTACCCTGTCAGCCCTCTAGGCCAAGATAGAGCATATCCCTCAGTCAGAGAGCCACCACCCCTTTGTTTCTTGCAAAGACAGACAAGTTAGTCCAAGATTCAAGTCTTACATGTGACAGGCATCTGCTTGTCCCCTCTCCCTCTTCAAAGCCCACGGGCACATCACAGTCTCCTGGCAGAGCTTCATGGAGCTATGGGGCACAGCCTGGAGTGTCCATAGCAGACTGGGTAGCACAGGACCAGACCAGATTTTTCCCAGCTCTGACAGCACAGAACCCACCATAGAAGAAGGAAGAAACTCAAACCATGCTTCCTTGTGTAAAGTTAGCTCATGGAGAAATCACCAAAAGGTTTCTTTGTCCTTCCTCTGAAACACATGGACCGGGCTGCTGCCTGAGGTGTGACACCAGCCTGCACGGAGGATGCACCTGGCTTGATGGAAAGCTGGAGTTCTAGAGGCCTGGGAAAGGTTTGCATCCTCATGGGAATATAGTCCCAAACACAGACTCCTTTCCCACTGCTGTACCTTGGAGCAATAGAATTGAGACAACTTCAATGCCAAAGTCTCTCCCATTCCTTCAGGGAAAACATCACTTCTCCTTAGAAGCAGCCAAGTGGGGCCCCTGGGAAGTACAGCCACCAATGCATACCAAAGAGCTACTAGAAATGAGGCTAGTGTGAAGAGTGGCATGTAGATGCTTATTTCTCAAGCTGAACATGACTTCTGAAGAGATATTAAATTACTGAGGAAAAATTCTTGGTCTATTAAGCACAAAAAACCTCTGACAGTTTCTTAAGTCACCGGCTTTGTTTTCCATTAGATTTTAGGGGCAGCTGAACACTTGAGACTTTTTTCTGCTGTCTCCTTCCCCTTATCCTTTTTAGCATCGAAACTTTTAAACTGATGGAGTCAAATTCTGAATTTTCTCCCTTCTTTATAGAGCACTTTAGGCCCACTATACGATGCTCTGTTTTGTAGCATACACCCTAATTTCCTCACAGATTGATTTGGGAATTCCAATGGGATGCCAAAAGAGTTTCCTTAACACCATTCAACATGACATGCTCCAGGCATTCCCCTATGACAAGCTGCTCTTGTTGAATGACTGCCTCTTCTCTTTAAACACCACGTTTACCTGTGAAGAAAACCTGAGCTCTTAAAGCAATGACTGAAAAAAATATAATCTAACAAGAGGCAAAATTAGCACTCAGACTTATCCCACGTTTCAAATTATGCAATGGTTTTTATTTAAGAACAATTCAGAAGTGATGCCAGACTCTTTGCCCAAGATAACTCTAAATATCTCTCCCTACTGAGGATAATGAATACCATTACCCACACTCAGTAAGAAAATGGAGAGAAAATGGTCAAGAGCCCCGTAGCTCAATGGTAAAAGAAATGCAGTTCCCAGGCTCGAGGGCTATAGATTAATGGAAGTTTTGCACAATGAAATAGTGAAAGTATAATTTCTGCTTAGCAGTTGTGACAACAAGTAAAAGGGAAAGCTTGGCATATTAGGACAGACACAAATTCCACTGTGTTCTTTGTTCTTTTGTTTCCCAACATTGGTTGAATTCTTCCCACCCTCCCCGGTTTATTTAAGAGCTCTTGCAGATGTTTTAGATTTCTTCTAATCACAGTTAAGTACTACTTACATTGTTTTTTTAAAAAAACAATATACAATATATAATTTTGCATTAAGCTCTATTTTTCCAAAACCTATGCTCCCTTGCACCTTTTGTTCTTGGATGTTACCCCTTATAAAATAGGCTCATTAACCAGAAATTATTGCACAAATATTTTCAGGCTTTGATAATTCCATCTGCAGACATTTCATCTACCTCTACAGTACAAGGATGATATGTGGGATTGTGGTCACTAGTATATTTGCAGTTTCCCCACTTTTCTTGAAGAAAAACAGTGCCCCAGTTCTGCATGGCTTGCTGAAAAGCAGTCGTGGTGTGGGATCAGGCAGAGGAACACAAGCAGCAGCTTTTCCAGGCATAGGACCAGCTGACATTGCAAGACACAAATGGGAGAAATCAGAAAAGCTCCCTGGAGAATACTCTTACTGCTTTCCACTGCAGATCCCTACAGCTGGACAGTGCAAACAGCATTTGTAGCTGGGAGATAGCTATGTAGGTGCATCAAACACCTCTGTGCTCCCTGTCTAGAATGAAGGCCCTGACCTTGTGCTCTGCTGTAGCCCAAACCCTGCCATGAAGATTCTGCAGGTTCCAGACAACCTTCATGCTAGAAAAGTGCTAGATAATCAAAACAATACTGAGAGGTGGCAAGAAGCTGGGAGCAACATTAACAAAGGTAATTTGGCTTGTGAGGCTGAGCTGGACTGGGAGAAAAAATCCTCCAGATATCCAGCATATTATGGTTAAATTTTCTACTTTCTTTCTTCCCTTCAATTCTCAACTACTTCAAGTGGCACCAAGCACCAGTATGACAGAAACACCAGTTGGGTTTGACAGATCTTTTATCTTATACTCAGTCCACAAGGTACAAGTGGAAAATAACGAAGCAAAGTTTCACCCAAATCCCTGTGTGAAACAGGGTCACTCACCTCTCTCTCGTGGGCAAAGAGCCAGTGTGAAGGGATGAATGTGAGCAAGAAATGTTATCCTGTCCAACACACCCCCAGTGATCAAGTGTAAAGACAAGAGAAGTGGGGCATTCCCATGGGCACGCAGGAGCTGTCAGCACCAGCAGGCACAGATGAGCAGGGAGGAGCCTCCAAGCTCACAGTCAAATCATCACCAGAGCAAGTGAAGAAAGAGGCTGAGATTGCATGGCACAACACGTTTGGGTTTCTAAAGTGAGCACTTTTCTGCTATCAATAAGCTGAACCTTGTCTGTCATGGCATTTGCCCAGCAGGTGGGAGGTTTTGTTAAATCCCAGGATCTATTCCTTGGTCAAGTGGTGCAATCCAACAGGAGAACAAAGCCATTGAATTGTCCTTTTTGGTCCGGTACACAGTCCAGAGAAAGCAGAGACTGTTCTGTGCCCCTAAAGAAAGGACTCATGTGAAGCACAGAGAACATACAGTGCTTCCAAGGCAGGAGGCAGAACAGCTTTCAATGAAATTTCAGCCACACCTGCACTCCAGGGTGCAGTCTGCATGTGGAACAAGTGACAGTGAAGTTTGCCTGACAGATTCTGGAGGCAAAAGGTATCAAGAACATCTTGACACTGGCTTTACTTCATTTAGCACAGGCCCATATTTTACCAAGGGAAGGAGCTAAGTCATCTGGACTCTCCCTCAACTATTTCTCTCCCTGGTTCCTGGAAGCAGCCATTTCAAGTGATGTTTATAGAGGGGAGTGTGCTGCTAACTCATCCAAACAGTAGGCCTGCTGCAAACCTTTAAGAAGTCTCTGCTTGTAGCAGATATAATTTTCCAGACCTTGTTAAATATTATTCTGGGCACTAGTCTATACCCTTGAGAAACTCCTTACTGAGCAGATTCTAAGGGCAACCATTGACCTGATAACCTTCATTTTCCTGGGATGATGCAATGGCCAATTTGTGCTCAGGAAGTACAGCAGACTAAGCAGAAAGTAAAATGAGCTGCTGAAATTCCCAAGACAGCATTTTGTTTCCATGTCATTGAGGGTAAGATTTCAAAGTGTAGAACAATACTTTAAGTTCTGTCTTTTATGAGGTCAGGATAAATGCTTCCTCTTTATATATGAAGAGAGTGTGATCTTTGCCAGAGTCCACAATGGGTTTTTGCTTGTTTTGATTTCTGCTTTGGTTGAGAGCTCAGTGCAGCAGGAAATGCAGCTTTCAAGATCAGTTCAGGCTTTGCTGGAAAGTGGCCCCTGCAAGAAACAGTGAGCTGCACAAGTATTGGAGCAATTCAAGAGCAGATCTGAGACTCTCTGTTGCAACCACACTCTGCAGACTGTCACTCAAATGCTCTTCCTTTCTCCCCCCTTCTCAGCTTCAAGACTCTATATTTGATTTTGGGCAGTGATTTTGGACATGAATAAAGAAGTAAGAAAAACTAACCTCTGGAGAGTTTGCCAGACTGTGAGAGAAAGGTAAAGTTTTCAACATAAACCTGGCTGTGAGGCCGTGAAGGGTAGGTTATAAAACAACCAGGACTCTATAAGAGGAATCCTGTAAGCTATTATACACCCCCATATCCATCTCGCGGATTTAATCAACAAGAAAAAACAACTCCTACAAGGATCTTACAGAAAGTATGAGAAGATGTATTAGAGAAACTGGTAGATGGAATAAAAGCACCTGAAAATGTTCTCAACTGGTAAGACCTGCAACAGCAGAGATATTCACTGGATGCACTAAAACAGTCGCACCTGGGCTGGCTTGACTGCAGACCTGTGACCTGTAATGCCCATTTCTCATTTCTGATGCCCAAACCAGGTTGATTTCTACTCCTCTCCAGCCATACTCAGACTTCCCTTCCTGCCTAAATTAATTCAGGGTCAATACATAGCAACTCCTCTTATTCCAACAGTGTTGTTGTGAACATAAAAAATTTCCCTTTCTTCCAACTCTGCACTTACCTTCTTGCTGTGTTTATGCAGGAGTTGTATCCTCTCTCAGACTCTTAAGCTTAAACCAAACACTTCTCCCTTTGGGTCCCAGCACAGACTCTTCCTTTCCTTTCAATTTCCCAATTTCTGCCATTTGAAATGCTGTGCTTTGACAGCTTGAGATGGCTGATCACAGAGGAGTTTCTGTCGGGGGAAAAAAAGTCATCAAGGCATTCCAAATGAACTAACAGGGACTCACTGCTGATGGAAGGAGCTGGACATGAGACTGGACACATACTGATAACACAGTAGAATTTCCCAGGGACAAATGTGTGGAAAGAAAGCTGCAGTGGGATGCAAGATTTCTCCCTAGGGCTGCAGCATTAAGGGCAGTCTGTTCTTAGTCCAGAGGGAAACAAAATCAGAGGAATTTGATCCCAAGTAGTGAACCAAAAATGCCAGACATTTTCTGCGTGTCTGTGTCTTTACAGGGAGCAGCCAGGGATGAGTTATTTGTTTTTGAACTATACATCTGCTGAAGCTCTAAGAAATGCAGTCATGGCTTTCAACCTGCCCCACTTAGAGCATGGATTTCTGTGTGAACTCTGAAGGCAGCCTGGACTCTCAAGAAATGCATAGATGTCTCAAAAAACAAAACCTGCTTGGCTGCAGTGCCAAAAGGGACCAAAGCAACATCTGAGTTTACCTAATTTTCAACAATTTTGTAATTCAGCAAAGGACTTCCACCATCAGCTGTGGCACTGCAGAGCTGAATTATCCTTGCAGGGAGACAAGTAAATGCTTGCAAGTAAATACCTGAGGCAAGCCCCAGACAGTCTGCTTGCTGTCTCAATTTAAGTATTTTCAGAGTTTCATGAGGAATTTGAAGGTAACCCAGCATTTACCTGGTACAGGAAAACCCAAGTATAGCCCCCCCCAGTCCTTATCATGTTTCCCTTTAGCAACGTGGTAGAGATGCAGCATGGCTATGAAAGGGTAGAAAGCTGCCACCTCATGTTCCCCTCCAGCACAGGATTTACATTTGCTTGACAAGGTGTTTGGCCAGCCCCATTTCCAGGACAGATTAACACGAATCCAAAGCTGTGCTGGTATCCCAATTCCACCACAATAAAGTGAACACCAGACTTGGAGAGACCTCTCTGCAAACCTCAAGGACACTTCTTAACCTGTGCTCACCTTCCAGTACCAGAAGAATAAGCAACTTTCTATCCTGTCTCCAGCAGCCCTCCCTCCACTCAAAGGCAATTATTATATTTAGGAACCAGCCAGCATATTAAGCAGAGAGGAAGAAGGGTGTGAAACAACAAAAAAAGGGAATACCTGTTACCTTCAGTGATGGTCACTATGAATCTACTCATCATGAACCTACATGGGAACCCAACTTTGTGAACTCTGCTGCTAACCATCTACTTTTGAAAAAGGTTAAAGGTTCTGTTTTTAGTAAATGTTACCCTTAAGGTATGGAAGATCTGATTATGCTCTCACTCCTTCTGAGATGGGTGCACTGGCAGCCTGTTTTGTTTTACAAAGCATTCAGTCTGGGAGATATTCAGTACATTCAGAGATTTTCCAGTTACAGGAAAGGAATAGGACACCCTTAAAAAGAAATTTTTACATCTAGCCTCTTTTCAGGTAACAAGGTCTTGGACAAAACAAAACATATGTGATCTGGTAATGTAATAAAGAGCCACTCATATGATTTGGAAGAGATCCAAGATTACTCTTGAGCACTCAAAAAAATGAATAAAAAAAATCTCTGTGGCTTGAATTGCTGGGCTACAGGTCCCAGGAGCATCACAGACATGTCACAGCAGTGGTTTGGCTTGAGAATTACCCTAAAAAGCCTTATTATCAGAATGAAAAGATAGAAGATGGCAACTGGGCTCTAGGTCAAGCACAACAGAATGATCAATGAAGTTGAGTTCTTCTTGAACTCACTTTTCCCTTCCTTCAGTTTTCATTTGTGAAATCTCAGTAATGCAAAGGTCCAGATGAGATCTGCAGGATCTGCAACATGTTCATACTAAAGTTCTCACTCACTTTCAAGGCAAAAAGAAGCAGACTCAGAGTTCTGCTGTCACACAACATGAAGCTAAAATCACTATGAAGCAAGGGTTTTGCCTAGGCTTGAAGAACATACCCCACTGCCCAACACTCCTGTCTCAAGTTACAACACAGACATTCCTACAATGTCTGGGTTGCTGGTACTCACTAATTTTCAGATCTACTTGAGACTGTGATTACTCATTAACCATAAATATATGAAGGGTCAAATTCTATTCTTGTACCATAGTTCCATGAGCTTAGGGTCTGAGTGTCTTACACTAATGACAGTTGATAAATACCACTGGAGGATCTGATACTGATTTGCAAAAGATGCTTTTCTCGATTTTGGTAATAAATCTTTATGTCAGGACCCCTGTTTTCTCCACGCATAGACATGATTTTGACTAACCCTGCACATACTATCAAGGAGAAAATAACAACAACAAGCAGATTAAGGAGGCAAAACCAGATGCAGGCAAAACCAATAACCAAAAAGACAAGAGAAATAAAAATTCATCTGAAGCATCAAAAAAATTCATAAGGCAAAGCTGAGTCTAACCTTGAAGAATATATTAATTTTGTTTGCTAATAGGCATCCATCTTAGGTCATAACTAAAACACTCCCACACTGACTATATTCTTCAATTCTCTAAATTTCAAATAAGAATAAATAACCACCCTCAAATTGTTAGCAAAGCAATGTGCTTTTCCCCTCAGAAAAGAATAAAAAATGTTCTCAACTAGAAGCATCTAATCTGTACTGGAGGTTTCACAGCAACTTGGCCATGTCTGCCACTGTTTTGTTTTGTTGGGTTTTTTTTTGCTTCTTTTAGGTTTTTGTTTTTAATTTAAAATAGCTAACAATTTAAACAGAAAAAGAGGAACTAAACATAATCCTTAGACTGGTTCTTGAGAAACTGCCAGCATTTTACAAATATCGTGTAATTTCAACTCAGTTGTTGTTAAAGAATGCAAACAAAATATGAATATTCAGAAGAGGCAAAATACTCATCCTTATATAGCTGAAGGCAAAGAGTAATTGCAGACAGACCAAACTCATTAGTGTGGCCTTCTTAATGTCTGTGTTTCACAGAACTGCAGATGACTAAAGGCATCTCTGAGCTTACTTCAAAACTGGTTCTGTGGCTAAAATTGTCACACTAAAGGCTTTAGTGCCTCAGGATTTTCATCATATTTTGCAGGAAGCTTTGGTGAAGCAGGAAGCTGAATTAAATAAGATGCAAGAGCTTCGTCCAAAGTATTAAAGCTGTCGCTTCTCTTGTAGAAAAAGTCATTTAAAAAATGATGCATTAAGTTTTTACTTCCTTTACTTACTGAAGAGAACGGAGGTTGGTGCTTTAACTGAAGTGGTTACAACATAAGGCAAGGCCAAAGCACTGAGAAGAGATACTTGCAGATTAAATTCAGCTCTGGAGATGTTTGTCTAAAGCACTGGCAGTGAAAGATGCTGCAGTGTGTTGTTCTTGGCACTACACACAATCACTGTTCAAGTCCCTCTGCTACACAGTTACCAAAAAAGAAGGCATTTAATTCCTGGGAAACTGACAGACTACAGAAACACGAATTTAAAAAAAAAAATGTAAACCTGTTAGTAAATACAGGGGAATACAGACATTAACCCTTTTCTGGACACGGCTAATACTGGTCCATTTAATTCTTGTATCACAGGAACTTTACTGACATTCAGTGCAACTGCTCTGCAGGTTTGAAATAACCTTCTCCCTTTCTTCAAAATGATTTTACCATCTGTAAAACAGGAAACTCACTTGTGCTTTATGAGCCACAAGTATGAAATGGTCTCCAAGGGCAGAGTATTCTTATTATTACTTCAGCCCCACTATGATGACCTGAGGATTGAAAAGGTCAATTTTTTAAACTGGCAACATGCAGTAAAGCGTGAGTAGTGTCCGAAACAGTCACTGGGCTTGCCCCTAAGCATGGCCTTAGTCTCACTTCGATGAAGTTGAGGTAACCACCCTGTAGACAGAACACGAAGGACTTCAGAAACACAAAACTCAAAACACTAAGTATGTGCTACAGAATTTGTTGAACTGGGATATAAATACATTTTCTGTTTCAGAAGCAAGGCTGATAAAACTATTATCTGGCAGGAGGTCCTTAATGCCATGTAAGGTTTTTATTGTCCAACTGGAAGATGTACATGACAGTGCAAACACGTTTATTATATGCTGGCTGCCCCACTCCTTCTAACACTTCACCAGGTCAACAGATCAGTGACTTATGTTCAAGTAAATATCTTAATCAATAACTTAGCACATACAATGCAATTTGAATGCAAAGATCATCAACTATAATGCTGGAAGTAACCTCTATGGTAACCTTTTTACTTGGTCAATTGCACCTTACAAAATACAAACAGCCACAAAAGACCACGGATTTTGAAAACATATTCAGAGAAGAAAGAGCATAGTACAGGCAAGTACTGTAAAACAAAAGGATTATACTGACAGCCTAGAAAGTACTGAATATTGATCTGTAAGTGACTAAAGATTCCAACCAGTATTATTAAATTGAGCACTTAAAGAGCAAGAACTGTATTAAGAAAACAGCAACATTTTCACATTGTCCCAATGCAGTACATTTTCCACAGATTTCAAAATGCTCCAGAGATTGCTAAATCAACATTTGATTCCATAACGTGAGTTAATTTTCATCTTCAAAGGTTCTGAACTTCTGAACTGTATACTCTATGTATATTTTTAATAAAAAAGTTTTGACTTTATAGCAATACCAGTTATGGGCAAACATGCCAAAAGAAACCCTTCTCACCTAGGATAAGCCCTCACAGTGGATCTCCTAGGCTGCTCAGAAGTTATCTGCCTCTAGTATCCACTTAAAAAATAAATATGTGTTCTTAAATAAAAGAACAAGTAGGGAAATATTGCTATATAAGCTTTATATTATCCAAATCAGGCATGAGTAAACTCCAAATATTAGCATTACTCCTGACACAGGAGACATAAATGACTTACACAGGTGGAAAACTTTGTGTACATATTGTTAAAAGATGCTCAAGGAAGAAAGAGCCCAAATCTCAGAAATGCTCAGAAAAAAAAAAAAAAAGGAACTTGTAAAGAAAGATAAAGTCAAAAGGGACCTAAGCATGTCAAACTCCACCGTTTAGTTTTCAAGTCTCTGGGTGCTGCTGCACAAGTACAAAGAATTCCTTTCTCTAATGTCTCAAAGTTGTGCCTACAGTGTTTTCATCACAAATTAAATTTGTGCAGCTCAGAAAATAAGAATAGACAGCAAAGTCACCAAATGATTTTTCTATTAATTCATCTCCTTTAAAATATTTTAATAGATGTTTTAAAAGATGGTAGCCTAAATGAAGCCTCAGGCCCCTGGAGCCCATTTAAATACTCAGCTAACCAACACTAAAAGAGAAGCTGCTTTGATCTTATTTCACTTACAGAAAAAAAAGGAAGAAAGTTACTGTATAATCAGAGACATGAGATACATGTGTAGTGATTCATTCACTCCATGAGCACACAAAATGCCAAGAAGATCCCACTTTGACATGAATGCAGTCGCACCAGAAAAGCCCCTGCTGGTAGCAACAAAGCAGTTCTAATGCAGCTGATCAGCACTGAGATTTCTGGCACAATATCACAAGGAGATGAAGCAGCCTGACTGCAGGTACAGACACAGTTAATATTTGACATGGAGAAACAAGGCATTAAATGGAAATCATAACATACATAAAAGTAAAACTAGTCTTCTCCAGAAGACACCAACACCCTGAACACTGGTGTTGGATTTTTAAATATATTTATGCATGGTTAACATATTATATTCTAAGAATAGCAACTGGTCACTGACATACCACAAAGTATGCACTCATGGTTTTGTCTTTGCAGCAGAGCTTTAAATGGAACGTTCTCTATCACCTGGGAGTTCTTCCTTTTCCCAGCCTTGCAGACACATACAATTTCTGCCTTATTTTGTTTAAGAAGAAAAATGATCCTTCACTTGATGAGCACCTAACAAAACTCAAAAATACCCACATGGAGATAAACAAATTCCTTCAAGGGCTTAGTGATGGTTAAGAAGGACAATAATAATTATGAATTTGGTGTGGCAGCATGACTACAAACTCCTTTGAGGGGAAGGGAAGACAAAGGGAGAGTTCAACCCCCTAGAATATAATTACAAAAGAGTCTTGATCACAAGGTTCTTCCACTGCAATGAAGAACTACTTGGAGAGGTAACACAAGTCTATACCATGAGCCAGATCTTGTCTATGCATCTGCCTACCTCCTAACTAATTTATCAGACTTCATTGCAGGTACCATGGTCAAACAAAACAGCAATTAGTAAGACTTGTAACTCACATGACAAAACAGTTTCTGCATTTGGCATCAAACTCTGTGCCACAGAAATGTTTTGTTCCATTAATATGAACATCCACAATATGTTGAATGTATATTACTATGAAGACAGGAAAACAGCATTCAGAATCATGACAGTTATGGGCAGTTAAGGACAAAACCTCTACCAAAGTTAAGGGACAAAAAAAATTAATAAATAAAATCCCAAGCCAGAGTTAAAAAATAAAATAAAATAAAATTAAATTAAAAAAAAAAAAAAAAAAGGAAAATATATGCAGTAAGGGCATTCTTATCAGTTTGGACTGATTAAAAGCAAAAATGTGCTCATGACCTAAATGTTTTTATGCTGAGGGGGTTTCTAGATTATGTATTCATCCATTCATTAGGAAATAAGTAACAAAGATGCAGGAAATCAAAGGGAAAGAGACAGATAAAACATCAGTCTAGTCTTCAATTTTTGTTTTAAAATTTCGAGGCTTCTGATGTAGAACAGTTTAGACAGATTATTTTCTGAACAGTTGGGGAAACACCACTAGACTATTTGTACATAAACAACTTTGAGACATTTTGCTTTTAATTTGCATACAGTTCCTTAAAGTGAATTCCACATGAAGAAGGGTGAGATACAGAGCTCATTTACCATTTCACAAGTTAACAAGAACAAAGTAAACAACTTGTCCTTTTTATTAACTACCTTCCATCCCTTACTTTAGCTCCTCACTTCCTGCTGCAAAGCTCCATGCCAAATCAATGCATGGAGTACTTCCAAGCTCCACAGATGTCCACAGATGTTCACATCTGGACTTCAGTGGTACTGCAAATTACAACAGCAAGAAAAAAAATGAAATTGAAAGATTTTAGATGAGTTTATATTCTCATATTGTTTCCCAAATGAAGACCCAAAGTTCTGATTAAAAAAATACTTCAGTTGTTCAGCTCAGCTGCTCCTCTGCCTGTAATTCCTCTATGGAGGATAAGTAAGGAGAAAAATACTTCCTGTCACATAAGAGGAGGCAATAAATCAGAAGTAAAGAGGTTTGAGAGTAACTGTGCTAAAATGGACTGCCTGAACAAATTTATCTGGAGCACCATTTAAGCATGCTCTTTTCTTCTACATACAAAGTTTTCTAGCTATACAATTCCCATACAAAGTTGCATGTCACCAGGCTTTTGGCTTCTATCAAACTGGAAAATACCACCCTGATCAAAATGCATTACAACAGTATTTTACCTACAATAAAATACTGGCATGGTGCTAAGGACAGCATCATCTTTCTTTGTGTTTTAATGAGACCAAATAATCGGTTAAAAGGGAAGCAGTCACAAATCTGTTATGCAAATCTTTCTGAAAGAGAGGGGAATTTGAGGGCTAATCCAGGTTAAAAAAAAAAGATTACGAGCTGTAAGCTGCAAAGAAGCTGGACCTACCAACAGCAGAACACTCCTATCACTGGAGATGTCTTTAATAAAGACCAGTTTAGGCTTCTGCCTAAGTTCACAGGAAGCCTTTTTGGTGTAGGAATTCTTAGCACTGAGATTTCTGTGACACTGCTCACAGTGAGTTAAGCGAAAAGAACCAAATCAATTGTGCTGAAGCAGAAAATTACCAAACTTGGAATTGCATGTCTCTGATAGTAAAGGTTTGCATCTGCACACGAGCCTACTCATCACAGCACAGCCATCAATGCCAGTGATTCCATTTGGGATTTGCCAATTTTTCCTCTCATGATTGGGGATTCTCCAGCAACTCTACTGAGTCTGAAATATGTCAGTACCAGAGAAGAGACTAACAATAAAAATCCTTGTACACTTCAGTATTTATTAATTCTCTAGTCATTTCTTGCATATTTAACACTAGTGTGACAAAAGTCCTGATAATTATATCTCATGCAGGTAACTTAAATGGGGAGTTAGTACTATCTAAACTGGTAAACTTACTACTAGGGGGGTTACTTTTGAGTCTACAAGACAAGTACTTCTGCAACAATGACAACTAGGTGGGTATGCATATAACATAAGAGGCTCAGCAGAATGGACTTGGCAGGTATCTCAGTGACAACTCAGCCTTCAGAAGGACTGGAGTGGCAACATCCTTTGACCTAAATAGACCTGACACTATTGTTTAAGAGGGCTTGAATTGGAGGCATGTTGGAAACTGCTGTTAGGAGAGAAGGTATTTCTGTAGTTGGGCAAATAGTTGAACTTTTGCTACTTGAAGATGCTGTGATTTGTGTTCTGTCTTTGACAGGGTAAAAAGTGTTACTCACTTTACCCATATTGCTATTGCTTAGGTGACAACAGAGACACTGAGAGCATACCATACCTTTCTGCAGCTGAAGACAAAGACTTCTGATAGATTGCTGTTATTCCTTCTCTGCAATTCCATGGTGAGTACATTTTCATCAGTACCAACTATGAAAACAAACTCCCTGGAGTCCAGATTTTTAAAAAATATATTACAGGAAAAGTCTACTTGTAAATCACTCTTATCTCCTATAATAGCCACAGGTTTCAAAACAAACAAAGGTATAAATGAAATGATTAAAAGAATAACAAGAGTTGTGATAGTCTTTTCTTGTACTGGGCATTTCCCCTTTTAAACTAGCATACATTCTAACAGAAATCCCACAGTACAAACCAGATAACTTCAATTAGAAAACAAAATGCAAACTACTCAGTCCAATGTTAGAGCATGTGTATATGTGTATAATACTGTAGAAGTAGTCACACATTAGAGGTATATAATTGAAACAGCATTTTCCTTCATGAACCTGCTATTACTGAGGCAGTGATAAGGTTTCCATTTCTTTGTTTTCTGAGCTCTTTAAAGAATGGCCATTGCCATGTTTGTAAACCTAAATACGGTACAAGCAGAAGCTTGTTGGTGTCAGGTAAGGAGTAATACTACTAGTGCAAACAGGTGCAGAGACAATTCCTCCAGTTTTGGGATGAACCAGCTAAATAACACTGAAGAGGACAGGCATTTTCTTCAAACCCACACTCACGCGTGTTTCTCCACTCAGGCATACATCCTTCTTCATCTTGGTCTTCTTTTTACAAAGGCAGTTGGGGGAGAGCCACCTGCTCACGTGATATTTATCATATTAAAGATTTCTTGACTGTTTTCCTATTAATAATGTTTTATAACAAGTCAAGGAACGATAAATATCTCAAGCATCAGAAAAGTGACAATAATACTGATTTAGTATCTTTAGTAAAAAGCCAAACATTCTCTCCTGAGATAAGTCAAGGAAGGAACAGGAATGATGAACCTAACACTGTACCATTATTTGATCACCATGCACCTCAGCTGACCAGATGAGAAAGAACAAGTATTTATTGCCCTCTGCTCATCCAAAGCTATGACAGGTAGTTTATTTAGGTAAGTGCTTGGCATACCAGAATGTTGTCAAAGCAGTTCTCACTGTACTGTCCCCCTTTAGCTTATTTCTTGAAAAGAAAAAAAAAAAATAGACAAAAAAGAAAGAAGAGGGGAAAAAACCAAGAAAATGTCAGCAGGTTAACCCTCATCTTCTCTCAGCTCTGTGGGTAGAAATTTATATTGCTGCTGGCGGATCTGAGCCAATTTTTTCCTTGCCTCTTCCAGCTCTCTTTCCTTCTTCAGCATTTCTTCTTGGGCTGCAATGATCTAGAAAACAGAAGCACGCACTATGACAGCAAGAAATACTGTCTGTATAACACAATTTCTTCCTCTGTTACACCAGTCACAGCTAGGTCTTGAGCATTCTCCAGAAAAGCACCAAAGCATAATTATTTTGGCACGAATTGCTCACATTTTTCCAGGTTCCAGGACTGTGCCATTAAGAACATTATTGTATTCCCACGAATTTGTTAAAGAAGACTAAAGAACAAGAATCTACCAGCATAGTTTAAGCACACATCCACTATGGATTTTCCAGTGCTTGGCTCTCACTGGGGTTAAGGGGTTGGCACATGTAAGATATCCACCATGTCGTAACTCTTAATTGAGTGATAATAAAATTGAACACATTACTAACAGTGAATCCAGAAGCTGGTACAAGCCTTGGAAGATGCTTTTAAATATTCTTATTATTTCCCCATCCTTATTATAGTCACAGTAATGAAATACCATTAGCTCTTATTGCTCACTCTCTTTCTTTCATTCTATATGTACAAAACTAGAGATGTGGGAATAGTGAAATTACATAAATTGAAAAAGAACCATGGAAACTTCATCAGAACTAGAAAAACCCAACATACTGGACAATGGTAACTGCCAATGTACTAAGTGATCAACGAAGATGTGCAGACACCTGCCACAACCCCACTTTGCTGTTATGTCAGGGGTTACTGATCAGTGAGGCAGCAAGTAATTTATCACAGATTTCCCAGGCCTGCAAGGCAGCAGATGGGCATTGTAACACTATGCTACATTTCTGTTAGCTTTTCTCTGCTTCAGATCTTGAGTGATTGTACCAACCTGAGCAATGCCACCCACGAACTTTGTTTTGACTACAACGTCGTCATCCTCTGCTTTCCCAAACGCTGCTTTTTGGGCTGCCCTGACAAGATTGTCTGATGCTCGCTTGACAGCATTTCCTGCAGCCTTTGAACAAAACAAAAAAACCCACATAACTAACATGGATTCACCCCAGCACCAAGATTAAACCACCTTTTGCTTGACTACACAGGAAAGGTGTGGTTTGTTCTTCCCAATGAAAAGCAAATTAATCTTTCAAAATGTACCCTACAGAGAGGAACACAATTCCTTTATTTAAGAATCTGGAAGCTGAAAAAGTCACAAATGAGATAAATGAGATTTCTTTTTCTCCTCCTCTACAATTGAAAATAAAACAGTGGATGAAATTGCAAGTTGTTACGTACAATGCAGGGCAGATTTTTTTTTGTTTGTTTTTTTTTTAGGAATAAGTATAGAAAATGAAAGGTAGCATATGAAGACAGATTTTAACAGAATTAAAATTTTCAGTTAATGGACTTTTATCAAAGCAAATTATCCACGTAGACAGCCATGATTCTCTCACATTTAAGCTTGCATTTCCTTAAATATGCTGAGATTTCTGAAGATAAACAGTCACTTTGTGGTCTAAACGGGGTAGTGTCAGCACCAAAAAGCAAAAGAAGACTAAGCTACCTGTATACTAAATCTTATACTATCCTTACTAGAATACATACTGCAGGCTCAGGAATGACCACAGGCCCTGGTTTAATGCATATGGAAGTGGATACCAGAAGAGTGGTCATTCAGAAATTCCTACTGTGATCCTCATGGAGATGACTGGAAGAGTCCCTGCAGAAACAAAATGCAGACTTCTACTAAAGCTAAAAGCTGAAGCTGGCACTTCATTTGAAGTACTGAGGTTTGGCAGACCATTAGCTAGGACTTACCCTGTGCAGACTTGTGACAGGAGCATAAGGCTCAGCATCATTAAAAAAATGGCACTGAATTTGGTCCAGTGTACTAAGAGCTGGTTAAAGTGGTGGAAAGCTGGCTCTGGGAGCAGAACAGGCCATGGTTTAATTGGTTATGCACATGGAGGTGTAAATGAGACCTTCCATATATCACTGGCAGTCCTTTAAATCTGAGAGTCCCAGATAAGTTTTATGGCTGGTATTTTGTGTTTTAAACTGGTTGATACCCCAAAATTGTACCTCTGCCTCCTTCTTGGTTCTTACTGGAATACTTCTCCTTTCCACCTGTTTATCTATTCAGTGTCAGGGCAGAAGCAGGAAAAGACAATTCTGGGCTGATGTGGACTCCAGTACTGAAGAGTTTTGGGTCACTTTGTTGCTCACTATAAAGGGTCACCACTTTAGGCTACAGGGGTTATGAGTCACTCATTCTGAGAGACTGAGTGGGGGACCCAATCATCTGATTTTTTTCAACCCAGTTATACATAAAAACACTGAAAGGTGGGAAAGGAAATGTATTTCAAATTTCCAGGGGGTCAAGGAGGACTAGATAAATTAAGAGGAGAAAACCACTGAGGGTTAACTAAACATAGAGGGTCTGCATCTCACTGGAGACGTTCTCAGGTTGAAAATGTTTGGAACATCTTGGTAGAGAACAGTGTCATGCAATGCTTACCCTGTTCTTGCTTCTCTAGGCATTTCCTAGTGGCCACTACAGGCACCAGGACATAGGTAGGGTTTCATGAACTTTTGGTCTGATACAGTAAGACTATTCTCTCACTAAATCCCAAACTCTATTATGTAACAGCAAATCACTAAGCATCAATCAACATCAATGCTTCACAATGCTCAGAGAAAGGGTAGGGATGTGACAGGCAATAAGAAACAAGAGGAGCAGAGTTCTCTGTCCCACTGTTCCTGATGTCCCCAGGTATCCTGTGTGATGAGAACACTCAGTCTCATACAGGCCACTGGCCAAGACAGCCTGCTCTCACATGTTTGAGACACTGGCTCTAGGAGGAGAAGCCACATAGCCCACCTCTCAATCTGACCCCCACCTCCCTCCAGTCCTATTCCATACTTCCAGTTTCACCACCTTTCCAACTTAACTCTCTTCCCACCTGAAATGACCCAAGAACAAATGATTTGAAATTTTCTCTGTTCAGACCTCACCCAGAGACAACAGAAACTTTTTCCATTTGCTTCATTAAGTTTTGGAGTAGACTCTGTAACAGAGCATTCCAAGTCAGCATTCATGGGAAATGCAGTTCAGATGCCTTTTCCCAAAGCTTGCTGCTGTTTCTAGGGTAGAAAAGAAAACTTAAATACTCAAATTCAAAAAACATTTTTGCTGGGGGTAAAGCCAGCTGAAAAGCCTCAGTAGTTTTGGCAAATCCACCCGTAAAAATATTTGGTAGATATCAATAGAGATATCAGCTCACCAGTTTTGCTATGCACAAGAACATTATTTCCAAGTGCAAACTGCTTTTCCCTTCATGAATGAATACATGTTGGAAGGAATATGAAGATTGGTGAAGTGGTAGAGTTCAATTTCAGTCCATACTTGGGCTCATTTCCATTCCACATTCCCTACCAGCTCTTTATATTGCAGGTCTATGTGATGTTTGCCTATTATGATTGAGTACCCCAAATTTCCTGGCAGAGCTGAGAAAAAGTCTCTAGAACTTGATTTTGCTCCTGTTTCTCTTGTTTATTCTGCATTTAGAATTCTTTTAGAGACATTTGTATATTAAAGTGCAGGTTGCATTAAAGTTAGAATGATCTTCCACTAATTATGCCTACTATTAATATCAATATTGATATACAATCTATCAATATTGCACCTAAACCAGGGTTTGGCACTAGCAAGATAACTTTTACCCCTTGCAACATCTTTTAAAAATGAAGAACAAAAGAAGCAGTGTAGTGAGCTGTGGCTCTTGGTGAACAATGAAAAAAGCACAATCACTTCATCCTTGGGGAGTAAGTGTCCCAGAATCCCACCAGGAAAAAAATGAAAAAGAAGTCTGGAAATTCAAAAAACTATTAAAATTTGGGGTTTGTTCATACAGCACTGCTATGGGTTCTGTGTAATGAAGAACACAAGTACCTGTAGCCTCCTCACAGCTTCAGAGTCATGATCAGCCTTCACTTTGCAAGCTACAAGCAACTGTGCTGTAGAGGCTGCCACTTGTTTGGCAGATGAGATGAGCTTCTCCTCACTAGCGTGGCCTTGTACTGAGGCATTTGCTGCTTCACAGAGATTACTGGTTGCAGCTGCCACCATTCGGGCCTAGGAGACAAGAAAAAAAATCAAGTCACTGGGTATTCTCACAGGGTGTCATTTCTCCAGAGAAGGTGCCAGTTTTTCCTGAAGAGAAGGAGTTACTCACAGCAGAAATAAGTCCCTGAGACCACTGTCCATCATCAGCTGCATTTGCAGGGATGGCTCCAACCTGAAAAAACAGTTCAGAGGTGGCTTACAATGGAAGAGAAAATACAATTGCATTGTTCCAGTTTTAGACAAAGTATAATCCATGGAAAAAAAAGGGAACACCTGAACTTGTGACTGTGCCCAGCACGCAGAGGAGCAGAAAATCCATCTGAAAGTTAGTTGTCAGAGCAGGTTTGCTTCCAGTGCACATCTGGCTCCTCAGACATTGTTCAACTTGCTTTGCTGCTTGAATTGCCCCATCCTTGGAACACGTGTAAAAGTCCTAGAGTAATGACTGTTGCAGTTGAGACTTTTACTTAAAGCAACAGTATAAGAAGTAGTTGTTCCTAATCTCCTGGCCTTCAACAACACTCCTGTCCCAATAACACATAGGGATTTACATGATTCCTGAATCTCTTCTGATTCTGGCACCATGGGAAGGTACAAACCAGAAAGCTCTACAGGGAAGCCTTCTAACAGGAAAGCAGCCCAGTTTCCTTCCCATGTCAGATGAAAGTAATGAAACATAATTCTGTAGCTGCCAGCGCCCCACTCCCAACTACCTGTATTTGGGAGCAGCAGGATAGAACTGCATTCTGTATTATTCTGTGTCACTTGACAGATGTGGTGATGAGGAACGTAAAGCAAGCTGTATGTCATAAGGAAACTAAACAAGACCAGGTCTTATCACATAGGGGTAGGGTGCACAATACCCTAAACAAATAAAATAAGTAAAAATTCTCATTTTTTGGACTGTCTCTACAGCCAGATTTCGATGGGTCTTAATAAGAAATTGTTTTATACATTATTGATAAGTTCCACAGCTACAGCTTCTGGTGGGTCATTTGAAACAGTTACATCACATCTGTTCTGAAGAAGTGTTCTGTTCTCCTGCTGCAGCTAAATGCACAAGCTCCATGGGAACCTGAAGTGGACAGCACAGTGCTTCTGTAACAGGATCCATGGCACTGTCTGCTCAGAATCCAGAATTATATGAAACTGGAAACCATAACTATACAACAACAATGATCCCATAACAAATTGTTCTTACAGACAACATGTGTTTGATATTCAGATTTTATATTGCAAAGGATATTAACTGGGAAAAAAAACCAGTGATGGCAATGAAACAAATTACAAAGACCTCAATCCTGACCAGACCAAAAGGACAGCACCTGTTACAACACTCCGTCCATCGGTCCCAACAATAATTACCAGCACTTCCACTTAAATGAACTGAATTTGGATGCAGGCCTGTGGCCCCACTCAATCATGTAACAAAACACTGAGGGCACAATTAGTGAGTCCCTTTGTTTTCCTGGTCCAGGGTGGTACTGCATATTTGACATTTGTTTTTGGATCTCTGAGCTGTCTGTGGGACTGAACAGACATGACTAGCTTGAATCACAGATCTCCATGAAATGAAAAAAAATAAACCCAGAAACACAAAAATACCCCAGAGCAGAAACATCTGCAGAGCCCTACACTTGATTCCACTTGTGAGGTTTAAACAAACATAATTGCTCTGGGGTTTTGTTGTGGTTCTATTGTTTGTTGTGGGGTTGTTTGTTTTTTTTTTTTTTCAAAAGAACCAGACCTGTACCATGTATTGTGATGAGCAATGTGATGGTTTACATTTTCAATAATCATTCCCAAGCTCCTTTCCTACCATTTTAGCAGAGAACAGTTAGCAAACGAGATTCACTTTTGATGCTTTCCCCCCCTTCTGTTCCTATTTGTCCTGTTTACCCACCTTTCCCTGTGCCACCAGTTCTCTCTGGGCTGCTGAAGCTGACTTCACAAGGGCACTGGTAGCAGCTGCAATGGATTTAGCTGCTTCCAGGATCTGTTCTTCGAAATCCAGAGTCTCATCTGCTTGCTATAACCAAGAAAGAACAATGTCACACATTATTCACCTGAAAACAGTTGTATTTTCAAGCTTAAGAACATATAACCAAGTGAGACAAGAAGATTTTGCAATACATCAGTAAATTCAGTAAGACCTAAACCATAATTTTCTGCAAAGGAGTTTTATGGGGACTGAAGCTGGGAGCCAACAAAAGTGAATTCAAATCTTTAGTTGCACTTGTGGCTGCTCATGTGTAACACTGTTAACACACAAGATACTGAAATAATTGCCTTTAACTTCCTAATATGTTACCTCCATGAGAGCTACTCAAAATTATATTCAGAAAAGTGCAGGTCTGAAAAGAAATCCCTGGTTTTTTCATACCAAGATTCCCCATAGTGCTATAATACTGACTTTCCAGGATTTCTAACCTAGCAGAGCATTTCCTTAAAGCATTAAAAAAAGAACAGTGATACATATGTATTGCTTCATTCACCTATACTAAAAAATGTAAAAAATCAAGTGCATACATTTAACAGCATTTGGTAAAAGCTGTCATTTCAAAGAGAGCAGCATTGGGAAGCAGTCCAGTTTAGTCACCTTGGAGATATGAAGTTCCAAAGATCTGCCTGGGACACTTCAGTCATCCAAACGTATCTTTCAACAAGCATGTCCAAAGGGATCAGCTTTTCTTTGAGAGGTTTCTTGTTATTTAAAATGCAAATCTGTTGCTCCATAAATCAACAACTTCCCTTTCTAATAATTGAAACCAATACTGAACACATTTATCCATTTGAACAGGCTTGCTAGCTTCTGAACAGTTAACAAAATAAAAATAAATGGTTATTGTTATTTGAAACGGAACCAAAACTGAGCCAAGTATTCTGATTGGTTTTTATAGAAAACAAAACAACAGAATGTATTCTGTTTGTGGTCAAATCACTAGCCTACCACAACCCAATGCAATATGACCCTTAGGGATGGTGGATACAATACCAGAACAGACTGCCTTGTGAGGGATGAGGCTTTTGAAATACAGGTTTCTTGCAGCTTATGAAACCACAGCAGTCCTGTGTCAAATAACTAACTTAGGAACAGCAACTAAGTGGGTTTCCAGTTAGACAACTGGGGACTTCATTTGCAAGGCTAAAGCAGATCCATCTATATTTAAGTTAGGTTTAGTTCTCTTGTTACTGCAATTTGATGAAATAGGTGTCATTAATAAAATAGTAACACATAATCAGGAGCAATTACAAATCACTGCAGTGCCCAGTTTTATAACACTTCATGTAACTAAAACAAATCCCAGGAGATGAAATGATAGCATCCAGACACACCAGAAAAACTGCATGATCTAAAAAGAAAAGCTGAATTGCAGATGAAGTTCTTTTGCCTTTTAAAATTTTTCTTATCCTTTAAGAAAAGCCACGTGATTGAAGAAGGTATTTCTCTTGCCTTGCTGATGGGCACACATATTCACTGAAGCACATTTCTTTGTAACAGGAGTATAAGAAATTCTTTCTCAAGTTAGCAAGTCATATTCAACATGTATTTTTGGCAATGCATGTAATGTACCATCATTACTACTACTGTTATCTAAGTGATAATCACATTGGTCTTCAATTGATGCACAGCCCTCAAGTCCTGCTTATAAAAACCCTACAGTTCAATCACAAAGCCAAAGTGACTAAATGGAATTCAGTATAGTCACTATTAGATTTCTTTTTCATATTAAAATAGATTTATTGTTGACTTTTATTTAACTTGACTAAAGATTTGAAATATCAACAAAGATACTACTGGTCAGTCAATTTAACAGACTGCTACTGCCCTTTTACTTTTGTCCAAGGCTTCCTGTTATTGAGAGTCGAAAAATTTTCATTTCCATCATACCAAAATACATTATCTGCATTATCCTTTACACATCACCCTTGTCAGGAATTCAAATTTGAGTGAGGATTTTCAGTAGCTGCTTATTTCTGTCATTTTTTGGCAAAATTTACTAAAACACCCACGCCTGTATCCTGACCATTAGAAAGTTGTGTAGGTGCCCAAATGGTATTCATTTTGCAAAAAACCAAGTCACCAAGAAGAGGCTGAAGAAGCATAGCTATCTGAACTCAGTGTAGTGTAGTGCACCTAAGGGCTAAGCACAAATGATTGCTAAGCACAAAGGAAATGCAGAGAAATCCAGTCTTGCCTTACTGAGAATGCTATTGTGCAGTGGCTGGATTAACTTCCACCCTGGAGCAGCACGTAAAGCTCAGCAAGAAAACATTTAGCTAAACCTAGGTATCTCATCAGGCAACAGATTTCTTTTTATCTCTGTGGACAATATGAATTTCTTTACAAAAATATTGAAATGAGGTGGGTGGGGAGATGAAACCACACTCCACATATCTTAAATACCCAAATCCTACCTTTCCTGTTATCTCACAGCTTTTATTTCTGGAGAAAAAGTTTAAAAGCCTTGTCTTGACAGTTGGTCCCCTCTGTGGAGAATTTATTTTTGCAGCAGCCTTACACAGCACTCAAATCGTGGAAGGAGGCACAATGCTCAGTCAGAGCTGTGGGCATGTTCCCCTGCAACCCTGGGCAACCAGGACACTGAGCAGTCCAAGACTGAACACAGAGGAATGCCCTACAGGAGAAGTAATTCTTCTACCCACTCCCATTAAAAAAATGTGTGTCCTTAACTGTCTTAAGTTCACACTCACCAGCAGTACCCTCACAACCCATGAGATACTTTACTGTTAGCTACTTTGGTAAAACTTGAGACAAGTAAAACCTCTGAGACAATTGATTGGCTTCTCCCTCTCCAAGGAGCCCCCATGAAGATCAGGATGTCCTCCTCCATTAGCTTAAACAGATAAGCTGTTCCTGACTGTGCATGGGTATAAATGGACTGGAAGATGAAGTTACCAGATCGAACTAAAATGCTTAGGCTAGCTACAAAGTCTGTAGCATGAAACATCTTGAAAATGTTGATAGCGCCAATAATATATATATACACATATATATATAACTTGAGGTGGTTCCACCAGTTTTCTATAGAATCTCCATTACTAGGGGTAGCATAAATAAAGCCAGAGTTAACAGGAAAACAAATGAGCCCTCAGTCTCATTGCTAAATAGTAGAAAAAAAATTAAAAATGACAAACCATTTTATTTTGAAGCAGCTCTCATCTTCTGTTTCAAAAAGAGAAAACCAGTATGGGCCACAGTAAACACTCTAAGCATTTCAATGAAAGTCAGTTTTTGGCACAGCTGCTGCTGCTCACTGTCCTATAAGGCCCTACACAACTTAAAAGTCCCTCCAGGAGAAACTCTATTGATAAAGGAGCCCTTCATGTATCTATTTTAAATCAGATTAGACTAGGAACCTACAGAAAGTCTTCTACACCTGCTTGTGACTGTACTCCTTCAGATTGCCTTCTACTATGTAAAAACCCCCGGAGACAGGGCAGGACACTGTAGGAATATGTTTGATATATAGTTGGATTAAATAACAACCTAATATATCAAACATATCACACAGAGTCTTGCAGAAAAAGGCATCCAGGTTTGATTCATCTTGGGGAAAATAAAAAGGACAAACTACTGCAAGCTAAGAGCAGGGACCTCTTACTGACTAGTGAAGACACTTGGGTCTGAAGGCATAAGGCTGCACAGAAGCACCAGGAGCCTCCCAACAGAACAGGGCAGGTACAGCAATGCTCTCTGCTGTTGTATGCCATCTACTGCACCTCTTTCCTTAAAAGTGTTCTTTTCCCAGTATTAGTGAAACATGTAGTTTTTACTAGACAAAATGTTTTTCTTCTTCAAAGAATTGCTAATTTCAGGGGTTATTTTGCAGCCAGTGGGATATTTGCATAACAGGAGGAATATGTGGCTGCCCTGCAAGACACCTGACCCTCCAAAAATGGAAAACAGAGGGAAAAAAAAAAAAAAGTCCACATTCAGGAAAAATATAGTTGTATTTAAAGGAAATACAACAGCCCAAACTTGCTTAATAAAGATCTTGCTACACAAACCATTTCCCACTTTGAACACTGCAATGAGAATGAAAGGTTTTTGTCACAGGGAAGAGTAACACCACCTATGTAGAGGAGTCCTCCAAAGGCTTGCAAGATAGAAGCTCAGAAGACAGATATCACCAGGGTATCAGTGGGGCAGGGGACGAGCAGGCTAAGCATTTTAGGGCACATTCAGCAGCAGGCAAACAACCAGGATTTAAAGCAAAGAGAATATGCTTCATACAATAAAACATGGGCAGCAGTTAGCAGATCTCTGTGTAATTTGCATTTTTTTCTCTGGGATAAGATGGTTCCCAGTAGCAGAAAATGAAGACATCTCATGCTATTGGTCTCAGCCTAAGACATCAAGGGGGTATAACAGGTGTAAAAATATGAAGACAAAACAAGAATTCTAGCAAATCAGAAAAGTATAATAAAATTAGAGTCGAACAAATGAGAAAAAACCCCTACCTTCAACTATTTTTTTCTATAGAGGTAGTAGGCAAACTGTACAACTGTAACACACAAAGATGAAAATTTCAAGCCTAAATCAAGTGACTCCTACTCCCTGCCCCAATAACAGAAGCTTACCTAGAAACAGAGAATCAGCCACCAATTAACAACAATTAAGATGATTGATTTCCTGCAGGCAGATTATTCTAAAATTACCAACTAAGGACTTCTGTGCAAGTTCACTTCATTATGCTTCCTGTTACCAAAGCAGGATATTGGTCTAACTGGACCAGTGCTCTGTTCCAGTGTAGAATTTAGCTGCTATTCCTGCATTTCATAAACTAAGAATAAAGAAAATCAATTGTATCAACCCCTACACCCAGCCTAGACATTCACACTACAACACTAAGATGTTGTCAAAGATGAGGATCAGGAAGACAGAGCTTGCTCAAAGCAGGATATCCTATTCCTGGAGGATACAAGTTACAAGTCTTCAGCAGAAAAAGTGGTATCAGAGACACCCTGTGATATTCCTAGTACCTTTGAGGTGTAATACAACCCACACTGTGAAAGGGATTAAAAGGATGTAAAGACTGTTTAAATCCCAGATGAAACAAACAGTTGGATATGAATTTGAGTTTCAGAAAATGACAAATAACAGACCCATAAATCACAGGCAGACTGGATACTCAAATTAACATGTTAAATGAGGAGCAGGTGTGAGATCTGTATTCACTGGGAAATTACAATGACCCTGGAGTGGCTTAGATGTTGGAAGGAAACTGCTCCGTGGTTACTAGGCAACACACATATGCTATTGTGCAGTGATTGTATAGAAAAGGTGATGGAGGACTCTTCCTCTCCTCAGACTCAGCCTGTGTCCTCTGCTCTGCAGAATCTCATTATAAAGGACCATTTTTCTTTACAAACAAAATGGATGTACTTGTTAAACACAGGACAAAGACCATTTCTTTTTCAGGAGTTAATTTATTCCCACTACTAAACAAGGGAGGTGGGGGTGGGAGGGTGAGTGGGAAGTCCTCTGAGTAAAGCTACCAAGAACTATTTCATCTGATGTTCCTGAATGAC
Source organism: Florisuga fusca (assembly GCA_038090715.1). Classification (NCBI taxonomy): domain Eukaryota; kingdom Metazoa; phylum Chordata; class Aves; order Apodiformes; family Trochilidae; genus Florisuga; species Florisuga fusca. Next base: position 3,610,682 of record JAAWXA010000040.1, on the reverse strand, counting down.
AACATCCCACCCTGCACCAAACACAAGCATCCAGTGCTCAATGTTCTTGAGGCCTGGCTTTTTAAGAAGACCTTATCATTACTTTAACTTAGAAAAGAGTTTTGCACCTACAAAGCACCATGACCAGGTAAATGGATACACAGTCCTTTCCTGACATCACTTGCACAGCCAAAGCAGGACTGTCATTTTAGAGATGCAATTCTAGGCAGCATGGTAATTGCTTCTAAAACCTGCCTGTTATCCCACACCAGGCAGAAGACAGGAATTCTCAGCCATTCAGTTGTGTGAGCTCTGCATACAACCATGACAGCAGTTTCATTCCCTCAGTACCATGTGTGATAAGAGTCAGCTTAACCTCACAGTTTCAGCTTCAGTATATTCAGAGAGACATTTGAAATGACCTAGCAACATGCAACATTATTTGCTTTGAAAATGAACTGTAATTTATTTTCCTTCAGGAAAATTAAATAGAAATGGTCATGCCACATACTCGAGCAGCTGCTCTTTTAGCATGGGATAAAATGTTATGTTTTTCTTCTTAGAAAATCCCCGAAGTCTTTTGTATTCTGCTGAATCCCTTGTGTAACTGCTGCTTTCTCCTGCTATACTACACACATTCAGATGAGAACAAAGGGTCTTCCAAGGAAAGCAAGTGAGAATGACTTTTCACATCAGTAAAATGTGTTTGGAAACAGAAAAGTAAATGATCAATAGTAATGCTACTGTAATTCTTAAAGGCATTTCTATCATTTAGCTTTTCTTCCTTTGCTTATTCATGGCTGGTACTTGACTCACTGCCTGAAAAGCATCTTTTTACCCTCTTCCTCACTGGGTGGCTAAGTCCCATCCAGTGTAGTGTCTATTGGCATCGAATCCAATGCAAGGTTTGATTGCTTCTAACATTATATTGTGGACAGTAACAGTATACATCAATATATGGGCTAGATGCATCTTCTGCTTTCTTAACTTGAAAGAAACAATGGGGATGGACACTCACCTTTGGCTTGGCTCTTGGTTTCAGCTGCTCTAACTTCTTTGCTGCAGCCTCAATTGATGCTGCAGCCCCTAGTAGCTCTGTCTCAGCAATGACTGTTGGATCTTCTGGATCCACCCACTCCGTCCCTGAAATTAATGGAGACGAAGACAATAACTTCAGTGCCCCTGTGAGCTGCCATTCAAACAGAGTGATTTACAACCCCACTTCAAGTGTCAAATACGGAATGTGCATTGCAGAAATCTGATTTTAGGACCACAATGGCATAAAAGCACTGTAGCTTATGCCACTGAGAGCAGAGTGCAAGTCAGAGTGAAAAAAAGTATTTAGCGGGATTATTCTGTTATGAAAGTAACTTAAGAAGTTTGTAAGCAAAGCAGCTTTGGAAAGGAATACTATCCATACTGGGAACAAAACCAGCTCTCCCTCAGCTTTGGTTTCTCAGAGCTCTTATCAATATGGTTCCTAACTTGACTAAATTGCAAAGTACATTGAGAAGGACACTGACAAAGAGGACAGTGTTACAGACAGCAATCATCTGCAGCACACACTTCAGTCTCCTTTTTGGCAGTGGTTAGAGATGAAACATTGACTGAAGAAAGCATGCTTTTGGAAACATCTTTCTAACAATACTGTAGATGAAGCCAAAGGAGTTTCTGCACCACAGCCAAAGGGTTTTCTTTTTGTTGGTGTTTTTTGGGGTTTTTTTTGAGGGAATGCGGGTGGGCTGACTTTTTGGTATTTTCTTGACTCAAATAAATTTTATACGTCTGCCAAATGAATACTTGGCTGGAGGTCATCTCAGATTTTTCTGAGCTCTCAATGAATTATTATTTTCAATTTCATAACATTATTCTCTGGATGACAAGATTCAGAAAGCATCCATGCACTAGACTGAGGGAAACAACAAAACAGCCAAAATAAAACTCAGATGGAGAGAAACAGAAAACCAGGAAGAAAACTTGTATGTTCATAACTACAAAGGGCAAGGGGAGAGAGTGGTGTGTCACAGATGAAAACAAAGGGATGGGAAGCAGCATACACCAGGCAAAGGAAGACCAAGCTAGAATGAAAAAAACAAAGAGGAGAAACAAAAAAAGAGGCTTTTTTGAACTTAACTGAAACTTGACCAGAATGTTTGGGTGAACCTAACATCATCTGAAACACTGTTACTAAGGAGAAGTGACCAGGGGGAGGGATATTGGCACTTCCCATCAGGAACAGCAGAACCCATGTCTGATTCAAACATCAAAGGAAATAACAGTGAATGCTTAGGGTAACAGTGCTCCAGCTCAAGAATGAGGTGGTTTCTGCTGTGGATGACCAAATCACAGGAGAACACAAAATGACCCCCTCCTATTTATGATCTGGCAGAAAATGAAGTTCACTGTAACCCTAGGAAGCTACTCTTCATGGCTAATCCCTATAGAATGTGTGTATATATATATATATATATAAAAAAACATACATGGCTTTTTACCAAAACATTACTGTAGTCAGTTTCTCATCTCAGATGGTGTCCAAGAGGAATAAACTTTATATTAAACCCTCATATATGCAGATAGAAGGAAAAAAAAAATTGATACAGGCAGTATGGATAAACACAGTCAAAACCAAACTTGTGAAATACAGCATTTCCTTTAAAAACCAAACCAAAACAACAAAACCAAAACATTTCACAAAGATGAAAACATCTACATGCTAAATTTGTTAGGAGACAGAATTTTATCATGTATCTATAAATGAAATAAATGAAAATTAAGAATGAAAATGAGGAATTATTTAAAAAAAAATTACTTTCCACAAAAAAAAAGCTTCTTAAGTGAACTTAAAAGAAATCTCCTACAGGCAGTAAGTGAAAAGTAAGAAAGAAAAAGGAATTTTTCACTTTACTGAATAAGAATTAAAATGCAGGAAATACTGAAAATTAACATCTCTACAAATGAGGACAATAAAAAGATTCTACAAAAGCAGCTAGGGAACAGAAAAATTCTGACATTGACTTGGCTTGTTAGCAAATGGAAACTCAAAACATAAAAGTGCAGAAAAGGCTTAAGAATTCAGTAAATTTACCTGAACAGGCTAAAAGCATAACATACATCAGTTTTACATGAAACAGAATAACTAGATCAGATATGGAATGAAAAAAAAACCCAAACAAACCAAAAAAAAAAAAATGTAAAAAAGGAATTCCCATCTATGAGAAGTGTTTTGTCAGGATTCTTTTCCAAGGAATGTGTACTGATACAAGCAGGAAATAACTGAGGAAAACCTGCAAGTGCATATTACACAGAGTATCAGAAAAGGTAGTACAGGGTTCTCTGGCCTGGCTTAGGAAGGAATGATTGAACAAATGCAAATTTACTAGAAGCCTTTGTTTGGGCTGAACAGAAAGCAAATGCTTTATTCAAAATATTTTCCTGTAGCATTGCTACCTATGAGATCAGAATGCTCATAGGCCTTTCTGGTGGCTGTGAGGATTTCTTTAGACTGAAGTTCCCAGTAAGTCTGGTAGTAGATGTTCTTCACCAGTAGTGGTCTAATGCTTAATAACACCATCCTTCATATGTATTAATACAGAATGTTAGAAATGTTATACTACAAGTTTTCATGCATCACTGGATAAAAATTATACTAAACAAGTTGGTCTCTGAGAATAAACACCACTACTCTGTTACAAAAGCAGTGAAGTTCTGCTAAGCAATGGAATTCATTGCTTACTTCAGTGCTGAATTTCTATTTAGAATCACAGACTGTCACTTAGGAAGGGACCCACAGGGATCACAGAATCCAACCATCCTGAATCCCATGTCCATGCAGGCTTCCTGAAGCAGTGGTTGATGTCCCATGCCTGGCAGTGTTTAAGAGGCATTTGGACAATGCTCTTAATAACATGCTTTAGCTTTTTGCCACCTCTGAAGTCATCAGGCAGTTGGACTAGAAGGCCATTGCAGGCCATTTCCAACTGGAACTATTATATTCCAGTTTGTATTTTTAGTTCCATTCCCTAAGGAAAAGAGACTCATGCTGTTTGTATGAAAGCAGGCCACTCCCTGTATGTGCATGTCTAAGGACAGACTTGTCCAATCTTAATGAATTTTGAGTTCACTAACTAATTTCAAGTGTACCTGATAGAAAGACATCAGTCTCCAAAAAATATAGTTTCTACAAGTTGCTTCAGCTATTTTATCTCATGGGAACACTAACACATGAGCTCATAAAAATAAACACTTTGGATATCATGAGTTCTGTAGCTTACAGAACTATTGGCTTCCATCTTTCTTTGGATGAATCACAGATCTACTTCAAAGGATCCTGTCTGTGGCAGAAGCTGTTTGCTGTACCAGGTGAAAGACCATCAACTCCAAGACAGAAGAGACTGTCACAGACAGTTCCTTCTGAAGCAACCTGAAAATTAAGACACCACCCCTGCATGTGCCACATGAAAGGTTGGTAAAGAGTAGGCAGATCATAAAAAACATCCAAACAATCAAACTTTGCACAGAGGCTGAGTAACTTTCTGTTCCTCATTTTGTTGAGAAGTTATTCAATTCTAAGAATTCAGAGAATCATCCAGACCGCAATTTTCTGAAGTCTCATTGTTTCAGTAACATACTTTGTTGGAGCAGGACCCAGAGAGAAGACAGTAAGCACTATAAAACCTAAAATTGACATCATTACTAGAGGCTGAGTATTAATGCAATAAGATGATGTATTTTATTCCCTTTTATTTGAAGTTATTTGAAGTCAGAAAGCACCTATCACTGCAAAGCAAAGGACTTGTTTTGACTGAACAAACATGAGTGTAAGGAAAGGAACCAGCCATCCAACTGTTTTAAACTAAAAAAAAAAAGGCAGATCATCATCTCTGGAATAAAAAGCACACTGTGCAAGAAGCAAGGCTGCCCAGCTCACCTTTCATTGCTTCTGCTGACTGGATGAGCTCTGTAACAGCACCAGCAATCCGCTTGGAGAAAGAAGCCAACTGATGCTTTAGTTCTGGAGTTGCTTTTTGAAGGATCTAGGGAAAAAAAACCAAAAAATGTAATACACTATATTGGTAAGGATTCCAGAGAATGCTGGCACATTCTCAAGGCACACTTTTGAAAGGTTTACTTTATACAGCAACCAGCTGAGAGAAAACATGACTGCAGTGAGAAAAAGGAAAAGTCAGGCATTCAGATGGTGAGGTTGAATTCCTCCCCTGAGGAGGAAAAACATTTGTCTTTTTAATTACCACACTGTAAGAAGAAACTATGAAGACTAAGTTCTGGAAATTCATTTATACTTAAAACTATTTGAGAGTACCAGACATATAGAGAGATTTGGGAGTAAAACAAGAGGTTGAGTTTCCAAAAATCAGGCAGCTGCAGATTTTCTTCATGTTTTCCATAAACTCCCTTGCAAAGCAGCTCTGAAAAAGGTGTACATTAAAAAATACATTTAATCTTTTCATAAGCATGCTTCCTATTTGCAGTCAAATGCCTAATCCCTTACTTGGATGGAACAGACTAAACTGAATTGTTTTCTTAACTTTGCCAAGTAAGAACTCTGACATCTAAGAAATTGCCTCCCTCTGGAGCTGCCATTCAATGAATGGGTGGACTGGTCTCCTGCTTCCTAAGGATGTTTAGTCACCTAGTTTCCATAGTAAGCCAAAGTACAAGAACTTTTGATAACTAAACAATCTCCAATGCCAACAAAAAGTAACAACGTGGTTATAACTGTGCACTGCATAATCCATCAGTATGGCAGAAACTGAGCATCTCAAGGGTTATCTTCCAAAATATGTCCAAAACCACAGGAATATGGTCAGGACTACAGCAATGAATGGCATTTTCTGACCCAGCAACTGTCACAACACTAGCGCTACCTATGACAGTGGTGACAATGTTGGAACTGAACAACTGGATAGAATTTTAAAACTAGGAGGTTTACAAACTGTTTTAAAGCCAATCCAGAACTCACAGCACTCTCATCCCCTGCAGGGTCACATACAGCCATGGCATGAGAGCAACCACATAAGCTTCAGACTTCCCCTCAACTCAGCACACATCAATCCTGACCAAGTTGGAGCATATGAATATACAGGAGAGTAGGTCAGACTTAAACCTTGCTAAGAATACAACTTACAGGATGTTTTATACTACTTTGTGCTTGCCCAACAGCTTTAAATAGTGTGTTCCTGTACCCTTCCCCTAGCTAGCTGGCTGGAGGAATATTCCTTTGAGCAATCAAGTCAGTTTTATGTCACTTGCCCAATGCAACTTCTGCACAAGTCAATACCCTGGCTTAAATCTTTGATATGGCATCTGACAGATCTTGTGCCTAGAAGTATCACTTAGGATATCACAAGAAATATGCTGCTAAATAGTGCTCCTTGGCATCACTGAACTTTCTAACAATTGTATCACAAGGTGCCACATGGACCGATGAGACATTTCTAATGCAAGGTGATGTGTGTTTCAGGAGGTTATAAATTTAATGAGAGAGTAGACCTAGGGGTTCTCTAAACTACCAGAGTAACAGCACTCAGGAAGCAACAGGATTGTCTGATGCTGAAAACATCATGCTGTTGTTTTCTTTTATCTGAGCAAAACAAGTCTGAGCTACAATGTTAAGTTAGCAAGATTGTGTGTGTCAGGAGAACAGCTCAGCTAACCATCAGTAATCCTGGCCTGGGATTTGGAAATGACATTGAGCAGGAACCTCTTATTTTTGTGGAATCAAGACTGCAAAGGGTGTGTAGAAGTGTGTTCATAAAGATTTTATAACCTCTTTGGTCCGGGGGGACAAATAAGAATGGCTAATATTTATATTGGGCTTCAAGAAACCTGTTTGTCAGGGAAAATTCTTAGGTCAGGATATGTTCTGCCTCCAGAATTGATCCAGAATTCAATTCCATTTAAGTGCTTCCACTCTTCCTTCTGCTCACAGTTTGAGCTCAAATTCTGAGTTTACTTCAGCTTTCTTTTTCTGAATAACAAAACTGCTTATAGTCTTGTGACAGAAACTGATAAAAATGTGTCCTTATCAGGCACTATACAAAAGATGTCAGAGATTATACTACATTATGTGCATACAGACTGACTCCTCCTTACCAGGAGAACATGTTCCAGGAGTTCCAAGTATCCCAGGGTACATTCTGTTCCAAAGCGCAGAGCTCTCTCTCGGACTTCTTCACTCACATCTGGGTGATATGATGCTTGCTGAAGAGAAAAAATTACATTAATACCCAAAGCTGCTCCCTCAAGAGAAGGTCAACACAAAAAAGATAGGGTAAAGAGAAGGAAAGAGATTTTTTCATAACATTGAAATGACATGGGAGCTCGAGGGACAGTTCTGCCTGTTGTAAAGGTGTAAGCAAACTGCACTGGGAAGACAGCAGAGCTCCAGTGCCAGAGCATGGCATTGGGAACACTTCTTTTATCAGCACATCCACCCGTGTAAGACTCCTGCCTCCTGTCAAGGCTATTTCAACCATTTTATTTTTAATAAAAAGTGAAAACAGTGGCCTCTTCACGTCCTGTGTTTTCTATAATAAGCTCCTAAGGGCTTTTTTTTGTTTGTTTTATTGAACATATGTACAAGTTGTTAGAAAGTGAAAAAGCCTACAAATCTATAAACCTTCCATTTCCTCCCACAAAACATTTCCTTCCTCCCCTGCAGGCTCTTCCACTCGGACCAGGGGGGCTACCTCACTGCTCACTTATTTTAAGCCCTCCCTGCAGCCCTCGGCACCCCAACAAAGCTCTGCTGTGATTTGGGCCTGGAACTGGTCTGTAGGCTCCCTCTGCCGGGAAGTTCAGGATCAGCAGAGCACGAAAGCAGCTCTCCATCAGCAACCTTCAGCTGTTCATCTTGACAAAAAAAAAAAAATCATCTGAAGGGAAAGGCGATGGAAGGAAACAGGATAGGATTTTCTGCACCTTCTGCATAATTCAAACGGTTTCTATAGGTGCAAAAAATCCAGAACATCATTTTTCTTTTTCAAATAGGGGAGATGCACCTCTTAATGTTTCACATGATTAGATTTGAAGCACCCTAATATCTCTTCCTTTGGTACTTAATCATTATACACATTTAAGAAAAACAAAAACAAAAACAAAAAAAAGCTTCCTTTCATGCTTTGCTATTAACATATTTTGGGAGCATTTTTAAGGTTCAATGAGTCTTAACACAAACCATGTACTTCACAACAGACTAACTAGGTGATAAAGACATTTTAAGACATTTCTGTAACCCAGAAACATCCCAACAAAAATATCCCCATACTATTTAGAACTCACACAGAAATGGCACTTTTCCAGCCTTACCCAGAAAATGTGTCCAAAGAACCAGAAAACACATTTATTTCCTCATGCTGAGGCTTCACTATCAGCCCTTATTTTTTTCTGCATGTTCTTCCAAAACATTAAGCACCAAGCACTACTTAACTCCAGTCCTGCAAGTTGCAGGCCATCAGCACTGATGAATAACTTGTGGAGGTAAAATGTACTGAGACAGCTGGAGTCAAACACACGGTGCTGTTTGAAGGAACTTGGAGAATTCACATAGTCCAACCTCCTGCCTTACAGCTGTGTCAACATTAAATCCAGACCAGTTCACTTCAGTCTTTGAAAATCTCCAAAGCTGGAGACTTCATGTACTTTTAACCCTGTCTCTGCTTAATTATCCCCATAGTGGAATAATTGGAAGCTCCTATGTTTCAAATTTCAACGACTGCATTTCCTTCCCCTGCCATGCACCTCAGGTCAAGAGCCCAGCACTGCATCCTCTCTCCAATGTCCAGGTAGGTTTTAGGGGGCCCCCAAGCACATCTCTTCTCCAGGCCCAGGAGGCAGCTTTTCAGTGTCTGCTCACAGGGTGTGTGCTCAAGCCCCAACCATCCGGGTGGGCTCTGCTGAGCTTGCTCCAGTTTCATCTGTGCCTTTCTTTGTTTGGAAAGCCCCAAACTGGATACAGTATTCTAGATACAGTCTAATGACTGCTGAGAAAAGGTGCATAACCATTTCCCTCAATCTACAGGCTATGCAATGATCTAAATCATTAATGCAATTATTTTCTCTGCTTTTGACGGACCTTTTGTACCTGTTTCTTTTCCAACCAGCAGTCGTTCCAAGCCATGATATTACACACATATTACTTACTGCAGAGTTGCAAATTGGTAATAGACAGGAATTGTTATTATCTTAGGGCCTGCTCTAACCTTCAGTAAATGTTATTACAGCATTTCCACCAACTTAAATGAGCATTGTCGTGGTTCATTATCCCCACTGTAATCAACTTGATTGTCTCTTGAAATGATACCTACTTAATAAGCACTGAATTAGTAATGAGCACTGTAAATGCATGTGTAGCACAACAAGCCCAACCATATGCATACCTGCTAAGAAGTCTCTCTCTTATACTACTTGCCTTAGGCAGCTGGCAATGAAATGGAACTTATTGCTGACACCAGGGAATTCTGTGCTATGTTCTTCACAGTCCTGCCACAGATCACATACGTGCACTTTTACCTTAGCCAAAAGGATGTCAAAATCTGATTTGTCAGTGCTTATTGTACAAACTAGTTTAATCACCCTGGACAGTATTCATCAAATGTCAAAAAAGCCAAGCTGCACTGCATGGCACAGCTTTATGGCAAAGCAAGGCTAAAACTGCTGGTACCTGCCCCTACAAGTCAAGGGATGTGGCCTATGATGGAAATACCTTATAAAGCATCAGTTTGTAGAAACTAATGGAGTAAGATGTTTATGTCTCTAAGTAAAATTTGTAGAAACAGGGGTTTTTAAACCAAGTCTGGTACAAACTCTTCATTCAAAGGCTGTGTTAAATGACATGGGTACTTTGTCATACAGTTTACATAGAGCTTAAAATCATTCTACCTGAGACTTTTTTTCCTGTTTGCCCAAAAACTGCTGTTGATTTTAGGAAAGCTAGACAAGATAGAACCAGATCTTAGGCCTTTGCTTTTATTGTACTAAACAACACTATAGGAAATTTGCTGCTGAGTTTGAGTGTTCCTTATTAAATTAGATTAGGGGAGCCTCATTCATAGAGGAGTCAACTGTTTAAGAATACCTCCTTGTCAGTCTATCAATACAGGTTAAATAAAATGATTCCCAGCTATTTTCCTTCTGTAGATTTCTTCCTTTGTGAAGGAGATGACAAATGCTTTTCCAGCATCCCTGAACTCCCTTGTTCACCTTGCAAGAAGTTTCATCTCTTGGACCCTAGAGTAATGCATGAACTCTTGAGACTATTAAATTAGCTGGGAGCAAACGTAAGCACAAAAAAATGAATGTTCAGCATTAAATGTTCAACATAACCAGTGGGGCTGTGCATTGTATATGTGAATGTGTTTATAACATTTTTGGAAACAAAGGATTCTCTTGCTGAGAATTTGCTGCCTGTTTGAAGAGACTGAAACAAAAATGTGGCTGCACTGCCACTTCCAAATGCTTAGCGTGCTTCAGGAGTTGAATTCATGCCTGAATTATCTGTCAAAATGTTGCACAACTATAAATTGTTCTAGGCCTCCCTTAGAAGTTTGTATTAACTGGATTGTGCTTAAAACATACTAAGCTATGGTAGTTCTCATATAAGTCGCTCAGTTTTCCCATGCACTTAGTGCTGCTTTCTTTTGTTGACCTTCTGAGTTTATGAAGTGGAAAGGACAGAACCAAAGTGTGAAGTATGCAAAGTGGTTGAGGACTGTCTAACAGGACTGTTGAGGACTGTTCTCTGACAGGACTAAAAACCCTGTCAGAGAAAGAAGAAAAAGCTTCATACAATCTTTTTTTTTATTAATCTAGTTCTAAGTTATATTGAAAACTGGACTTCTGTGCAAGGATCATTGTCAAAACAAAATTAACCTAAGCAGTATTAGGCTAAAAGTTAATCTAGGACTGACAAAGGCAGTTAGGATTTGACCAAACACTGAAAATCTGACATCTCACAGAGCACACCATTATTTTACTGACAGTTCCATACATGTAAAGGTAAAAAATAAGTATAATTTACAGGCAAAAGAACTTTACTGTTACAACTGAAAACCAAAAGGAATGAGGTCTTTACAATTTTTTTACTTTTAATTTTTTAAATTTTTTGCATTTTTTAAATGCATACCTAGGTCTTTTTTATTATCAGAACAAAGCCAACCATTTATGACACGTTTCCCCCACAGCTGTACACTTGTACACAGTTGTACATTTGCTTAAGCAAGTGTAGAAAACAGGGTGCCAATATTTTCAGTGCAAAGACAAAGAACACTTTTGAAAAGCACAGAAACTGAGCAAACTGACAGGTTTGGTTAAGGGACTTTTTCCTAGGAAATATTGAAATCAGATTTGTGACCAGAGGATTATCTGTATATTATACCAGTTGCATGGATTGTCTTTCAGCTTAACAGAAGACAGAAAACTACAGAATTTCTTGTCAAATAAAACTTCTCATTTTCACAAAAAGAAAATAGTCAATGTCAGTGCTGCTGCTTTTTTTTTTTGTGCATAGCACTGAAAATCCTTTCAGAGAGGCATTCCCTTAAAATTATGAATATGAACATAGGAAAAGTAGAGCATTAATATAGAGAAAACTGAACAGAAAGCACAGCATTCAAGGGATTTAGACACACACACACACACACACACACCAAGAAAAGAAGAAATTAGTCTTAGGCAAGGAACTGAATCTTTACCTTGCAAGCTGTCAGCATGTCAGATACTGCTTTGCGGCTCAGATTTGCTGTAGCAATCACATCCTCCTGTCTGCATGAGTTCCCAGCTGCAACAGCTTTGGCAGTTGCCATGGTGATTCCTTTCGTCATCCGGATTGATTCTTCAGGTGATGATGTCTTTTCTGGAACATGGCTCGACTGAAACACCTAAAAGTGAAAGCAGAAGGGAAGCCTGAGACCATTCAAGTTGAAGCAGAACAACCATGAAAGGGACAGCAACTGGAAGCAGCCTTCAAGCAGCAGGAAATTAGAAACATGTTCAGAGTACTTGAGTATCAGTCTTGCTTGTCAAGAGCCTGGTCCTGATAAGCCTGCTCACCTAGAGAGAGCAGAGAGAAACAAGAAGCTGAGGGAAGTACACCAAGAAAGTTTAACCCATTCATCTCATCTGCAATCTAACTACCTAGATGGCAGTTTGTTGCAGACGGCTATCCGGTGTTACATGATCAAAAGCATCATTGTTCCTTTAATGATTTTTTTTTTGGATCCTGATTGCTGTTCAGGTGGTCTACTCAGATGAAGAGATGCTTTCCCTCCAGTGCTGGGCCCTCCCAAGCTCTTATTGCTCCACAGTGAAGGAGAGACTGAGAACATCACTAAAATATTCAAACGTCTCAAAAAGGTGGAGGTGGAGCATTGTCTCTTATGCTATATTTAGTCTCCCTTAGAAACCTAAAGATACAGTTTTGCAGAGTGAACTGTGTGAAAATAGTTAAAATTACTGGACAGTACACACTCATGAATACTGAAAAACATGAATGGTGGCAAAATGTAGGTTATAAGAGCTGGATAACCTTATTTTTATCTTTTATTTCCTTGTCCCAAGCTTTAGTCTCTATTCCCTTGCCATTCTTTTACTGTGCAGAGGCAATCTGGAGTGCACAATTAATGAGGTTTCTTCACTGGGCAATCTAAGCAGTCTGGTGGTCACTGAATGCAAATGTCTGGGCAAAAATGAGTCTGACTGATCTCATGCTTCTAGCTCGTCAGCTTTTTACGTACTTTCTCAATCCAGAAATAAAACAAAGTATAGTTAAATATGTGAAGGACATTCCTCAGCTTTTCTTAGATTCAGTCCTTGGAGTTCCAAGTCAAGCTTGATGCATCTTCTTGAGCACATACACACCATACTTGGTTCCTCTCAACCCTCTCCCAACACTCCTCTCCCTGTTAAATGGCTACCACCACAAACCCATTCCTTAGCAATGCTGACAAAAGCAAAAGGAAGAGGAGGAACATTTCAGAGATAACACCCAGACTGAGAAAGCAGATCTGATAATGTGCAATCCTTCAATGACAGATGTGGAAAGGTTTTAGGTTGGAGTTATGGGAAGGAACTGAGCCAGGACTTCATGAGGGTATACAACAGTAACATACACTAGATATTAAACAGAACATTCCTGACCAGGTACTGAAGCAAAAGGCTTTTCACTGCTGCAGACACTGTATCAATTCCCAACAACTACATACAGATATATTAAAAAAAAAAAATTATTTCTTCATTAAAACAGCATTGCTCACACAATGCAAATGAAACTTTTTTTATGGAGAGCACTTGACAAGGCAAAATTGTGCCAGTACAGTTACAGCTGTAAAATCACAGACCACATAACGAAGTGTTCTCTGCTGAAGATTGTGTCTATATTTTTAAAAATAAAAATGGACTGTAAGTAAAGGAAGGAAAAGAAGTCTGGCTTCTTCACAAACATGTGAGTACAACTCAGATCTAGCTACAACTGGTGTACAAGTAAAAAAAAGTAATAACTGAAATAACTGAAAGTGCAGCTTGGAGGCTGGACTTTTATATCTTAAAGATAAAAGAAAACAATTGTCATTGTATAAAAACTTTAACTGGGAGGGAATTCCTTGCTATTGCTCATTACTGCTCAGACAGAATATCAGATAGCAAGCTATGTATCCCCAGTAGTATCATTTCATAATAAAGGAAAAATAGAAACAAGATTAAACTGCAGGGGTAACACGGGTGTGATTCAGAGGAGACACTACCACAGCCAGGATCAAAAGGAAGTGAACAGCATTGGACACAGAAACAATCTCTGTAATGAATGTTAATGTCTACAGTGCAAAGAAACAGTTGTTTCCAGATCTGTACATGACAGCACCACCCTATATCTCCAAGTGGGGACTGGTAGTGACTGAGGGGGCATTGTAATTCAACTTTCACAGATGATTTTCAACAGATAGAGGGGATGAAACTGCATCCAACACAAAGCAAAGCAGTAAAGCACAGCTTGAGGAGGAGTGTCTGGGCAAGCTGTGTAAGAGCATACTTTCAAAAACTGCCACACAGAGCAATTTTGTTCTGTACCGTGAGTTCCTGTTTGATGTATTCAATTGTGGCCTCAAGAGCTCTTGTCCCTCGAGTAGCTTCATCTTCTACTGCCTTAACAGTCTTCAGAAGTGATGTGACATTTGTTACCATCACCTGGAGAAGAAAGAGGCAAAGTCAAAACTATGTGATTGTTTCCTCCCATTTCCCAGACAGCAGGGTATGAAGCAAGGCTAATTAAACAAGGTGACATTATTACTTCTAATAGAGCCTTAAGGTGTACTAACTCTCCTGTAGGCCAGTTTCTGAAGGCTACCTGTAACCTGCAGAAACGTAGCACAGTTAACTGCAGGGTGATACCACCTTAAGTGTGAGTGTCTTGGCAAAAATTTTACCAAATAATGGGAAATTTTCAACATTTCCTGTGTAGGTCTCTTAGACAGATTGATTCTGCAGGTGTCTTTTCTTTCTGCACATCTTACAGTGCAAGCTGAAAGATGTGAACTGAGATGAGTTTTTTTTTTTAAATCTACCCAGAGCATTGTCTGCAGTCAGGCAAAAGCCAAGGTCAGGAAGCAGCCAAACACCAACACAGAACTGGGGTTACTGGTCCTGTTACAAACCCAATGGTCTTATCATCGCTGTAATAACTATGCCCTTCCCATGGCCCAGTATGTTGAGATAGAAATCACAGCAACTATGAAAAAAAAAGAAACAGAGAAGCCAGCTTCTTGACAGTTATGACTTCATGGTTGGACTTGGTGATGTCAGAGGTCCTTTCATACCATGACTATTCTATCACTATTGTGTGACTCAAAACAAAGAGCCCTACACAAGCAGGAAGAGCCAAGAAGCCCCTCTTCATCATTAGACAGGTCATTTTCAAGTAGTGCCTCACCAGTAAACTTTTATCATGCTCTGAAAGAGAGTCATGGGTCTTACAGACAGGAGAGCATGAAGAGCTTCCAGCCAAGAAGGAAGCTACCATGACACTCTGATAATGGGAAAGCAGAAGCTGTACTGCCTACATCTCCACATCTGCAAATATTTTGTAGATGTGAAGCTACAAAATCTTTTTAAAGCAAATGTCGTAACACATCCTACACTCAGGTAAAAAGCATAGAGCACAAAGATATTACAGGTATTGCATGATCTGTGCAAGTTTTGAGCTTTGATACCTGTGTCCTTCCTGAAAAGACCTAGGAGAAGGGGTCAGAAGTGCAGAATATCCAACTGTAAAGTTATTGCAGGGGCTTTTCCCACCTTTATCTGTCCCTCCCTCTCTCCCTCAAGCTCCAAGGTCTAAATAAGGAGGTTGCATGCTAAGCATATCTCATTTTTTACAGTGTAGGATTTAAGTACGATTTTCATGCTGGAAAAAATGTAGTCTATAACATTATTAAAGGAGAACCTTGACAGCATATAGACTTGCAAAAGAAGGAAGTTTCCCTTCAGAAGCATTGCAGTTCTGCCATCAAAAACTAAGAAGTCATCTGACAGCCTACAAAAAATGATAGCTTCATGGAAGCTCAATGGTGTCTTCTTACTTTTCTGTATCATGCAATGATGACAATGAAAAAAAGAAATAGATGAGATCTCAGGCAACCAGAAACTGCTGAAATCCAAGCTTCACATGTCTAAAGTGTGATCACGCAGATACTATCAAATAAAAGATAAGAATTAGGGTTTACCTTGGCAGCACCTTTAAGCTGATACATGGATGGATCATCTGCTGGTTTGCTGGCAGCTCCTTTGGTAGCACCAATGAGATCAGAAAGGGCCTTTGCAACATCCTTGATAGCATTGATCAGTACAACCTATAGGGATGGGAAATAGCTGTAAGCCTCAGGCAAGAAACAGTAGTCTGGATGAAGGGGTAATTTTCAGACACAGCTAAACAAAATTTTCTACTGGTGCACAGATAATAGCACCTTCCTTCTACCCCAGTAAAACGTGTAATATTCTAGAAGAGTAAAAACTATGTTGATAGCTACAGTGTTTCATAAAATGAGTCAGAATCTATAGAGGTGAGTATTTGCTGTGAGGAAATAGAAAAGCTGTTTGCAGGTAAGATTTCCTCCCTCTGAGCTTTCTTAAGAGGAGGTTTACTTTTCTCCATGTTTTTCACCCTTCAGGTGGAAGCAGGATGAGAGCAAGAACATATTTATTTTAAGCTTACCAACTCTGAAATCTCAAATACATGTGCTATGGCTAAATGTTAGTGAGAGATTTCTTTTGGGGAAAAGGAAGCTGAACCTCTGTAAGAGGCTATACAGAACTAAAGCTGAATAAATGGGTTGGCCATAAAATCAGGAGAAGTCAAATCTGGAGATACTGTCTCCTAAGCTCAAGTTCAAAGACAAGAGCTAGACAAAATAGACACTATATCAGGCTTATTAATTATTTTAGAGTATTATTGGAATAATTCTCTCCTCCAAGCCCTTTTCCACTAGTAAAAATTCAGATATTTCAAGTATTTTGCTGGAATTGAGAACGGTTGATTTTAAGGAAAATGTTGAAAGATGCATGAGAAAAAAAGAAAGAAAAAAGTGTGGGGTGATCACTTTGCAATAACTGCACTTTTGCAACATTATAAGAAAACAGTCTCCTTTGTGTTTACAGTTCACAGTAAATTACACATAATTGAAGTCTTAGTTTTTTCTGAAAAGTTTATTTAGCTTTTGGTAGCTCAGAAGATTTTTGATCTTGGAAATAAGAACCTGAGACACAGGACAGACTGATGACTTTCTCTGTTGTCCAGATGCTTACATTGGCTGGCAACTTGGAGTGTAAGACAACTAAATTCTTATGCACCAGGTAAAGTGAGTGTTGCAGCAATGAGAAAATGGGAAAGCATTGTGTGACAAAGCTATTAGAAGCAGCTACAGTTTCAAACTGGCAATATAAAATTGCTCCAAATAAATAATTAATTGGGCACAATAGCTTTTATTCTAAGTACTGTATTGTCAGCTTTTATATAGAGAGAAAAACAATATGGGGTAAGTGTTTTGCAAATGTTGCTAGTTTATGGATATCAGTCTGTTTAAAAAAAAAATAAATAAAAGAAGTGCTTTCAGCAGTATTTTCCTAGAGAGGAACAACTTGCAAGTTTAGTCTGTCAAGCAAAACAGAACACCCATCCCTTCAGAGCATTTTGCAAGCAAGCAGGCTTGTACAAACTAATTTGGCAGCACAACAGGCACACCTACAACATGCTTGCCAACCTCCACTTCACCAAGATCCAACTGAACAACTGAAGAAATATTTGAGATAACCTGCAGTAAGGGCTGAAGTTACTGAGTTAAATGAAAAGCAACTCAGATCTAGCTAGAGGATGCCAAGAGCTGGGTAGCCTGCACAAACAGCACACAGTGCACAGCCCAGCTCTAAGCTGTGTAAGTAGTTTTAAAGACAACTTATGAAAAACAAGAAAAATACTTTGCTGAAAGTATCCCAGTGGAAACACTCCCATGAAATAAAAGCCAAAGTGCTACACAAAGGCCTGTGTAGTTCCACTCAAGGCTTTAACCTTTTGATTGTATACTCTAACACAAGAGTGATGATGGAATAAACCCAGGAATGCCCCAGAAGAACAGAATCCCATTGTGTTGCTTAAAAGCAGAAGTCCCACAAATTATAAAATTGAAACTGCCAGTGGTCTGTTTCAGTATCAGAAACACCTTGAAATGTCTCACCTGTGTTTCAGGATCATCAGATCCTAAGCTGGCTGCTCCCAGTTTTACTACCTCAGCAAGTTGAGTGATGGTGTTAGCTGATGACTGAGCTGCTTGGGCCAGTTTGTCCTGACTCGAGGCAGCACCAGAAACCAACAACTTCGTATCTTCAACTAAAGCTTTTGCTGTTTTCAGAATATTTTCCCTGTAGAAAAAAAAAAAAAAAAAGAGGAAGAAGGGAAAAAAAAGGAGAAGAGGAAAAAAACGTGGTTTTCAATGTTATGGTGACTAACAGCTACATAAAAGAGCTGATACAAGTCATCATGCCAGTGGTCACTCATGTTAATATACCACAGGCCAGGCTGCAAGTGAAAAAAAAAAGAGAAAAGACTATTCTTAAAACAGTAACATGACATTTTGGGCTACAGGCAAGGCCGATTTTATTAAAATGACCCCATGTTGAAATGAGAAATGAGGTAGGTCAGCAGCAGAAGAGAACTTAGCATTTTAATACCAAAAGAAGATCTGTCTACACACACTGTGAGAAAAGTAACAGCTGTCAAACCTTCATCTTAACCTGAATATTAGAAAGAAGCTAAAATTGTTATTTGTGAGGAAGGCAGTACTAAAAAAGGCAAAAGAAAGGGATAAAGTGACCCAGTCAGGGTTCCCCTCACAACATATACATTATTTTGACATAGAAGACAACGAATCTAAACCAAAATCTGGGTAAAAGAAGAAACCATTTTGAGTTCACTTCACAAACTGTCAAGTTAACTGAGAACTAGAACCATATTAATATGCAACCATATTAATGCCTGCAACCAGGCTGGGAAGCAGTAAGTCAGTGCCTTGGCTGTGAGGCCTTGGGTTTTACTGCAAAGGATGTCCCATGCCAATCTCTTAACGTGATAAAAACCACTGTGGAATTAATTGGTTTCAGATGCTATTTCAAGGGAAAAGGGACTTATCTCTGCCAAAAGGGAAAATGTGGGGCATAGCTGTGCCATTTCCATCACTGCTGTCCACAACAGCATTAACCATAAGCCTGATTTAGCAATACAAACAAGCAGACAGTCAAGAACAGCTGCTGGAAAAAAGTATATAAAAGTTTCCTCTTCAGTGTCACAGCCAGCTAATTTTCAGTACTGGAATAATAGCACATGGCAGTCTATGCAGTGAGACAGCTTGAATAAAGACAGAAGGCAAAACACTGCTACAATTGCTGTTTGTTTGCAGTTGGAAGTGCTCTCAGCAAGATGCTCCCCAGCTTTTTAGAATTCTTTCCTCAAAGAAACAACCAAAGCGAAGTTTGTTTTCCTCTATCAATATCCTAATTTTCCTACTGCACACTCCACTGCCTTGCTCGATTTTATTTATGGGAAAAATTGATTTCCACATGCTGGTCACTTCTCTCAGTTCACCTGTGCACATGCTCTTCCATCTTTTGCAGTTACACTGACCTGTGGTCCGCAAATGATTCGTTGTTCTCAGCATTAAGTGTTCCAGCTGTAGCAAACATGATAGTGGTGTCTAGATCTGCAATTATCCCAGAGACAGCACTAGCTGCAGTGATACAGGCTTGAGTGCCTTTGTTTCCTGCTTGAAGGGCAGATAAAACTAAGGAGACCTGGAAAATACATCAAGCAATAAGGAGGTCATCAAAAGAAAGCCTCAGGATGGAATGCAGAGTGAAGCCAGCTCTTTAACATGACTGGAATCAACAATGGAAATTCATTCCACAGTGTCATTTTGCAAACTTGAATAAACCTTTCCTTCCTCTTTCCCTTATTTGCTCTCTCTGTGCAGTAGTCATCATGAAAACTAAAGGTTTTCTAAAATTAAAGGGGAATAGTTAGAAGATACAGTTCTAAGTGCACTAATTTAATGCATTCGCCCAGTCTTAAAAGGGGAGGACATTGCTACATGAAATCTGGGGCCACCAACCAACCTCATCTCAGTAACTGTGGCCATGCACATGGACTTAGTATGTCCAAAGGAACGCCTCATAGGGCACATCTCCTGCCTTTGGTATTAGCTTTGGACTAGTCTCCCTCTGGTATGAAGGAGAATTTTCATTACAAGCCGTGAGCAAGGGCTCATCATGAACTGTACTCACTGAACACTTGAAAGAAAAGGAAGAAATTGTAATACAGCTGGTATTATACTATTAATGGGAAGATTAAAAAAAAAAAAAAATATATTTCCTGAACTCAAACAATTCGATTGGCTTAATCTCTGGGGAAGGTCAACAGACAAGCACCATGGGATAAGAGGGATGTCCTACCTTTTCCGTGACAGCACGAGCACATTCTATCAACTCCCTTTTGGTGTAGCTGTCTGTAGGGCAAATCTGGAGAGCTCCAGCTTTTTGCACAAGAAAGATACAGCCATGGCCAAGTTCTTGCACCCGAGTCCTGATCTGGAACCCTATCTAGATGGTAAAGGAGGTATAAGAAAAAAGGAAGCAAGAGCAAAGTGATTAAATAAATGTCATGGCAGTACACAGTGTCAACACGGTCACTCTGGTGAATCTTTATTACCAATATTCTGCCCATGGGTATAGCCTCTGCAGAGATCAGAAAAAAAAAAGGACATGTAATGCCATCTCCTCATGTAGAACAACCCTGTCAGAAGCTTGCTGATGAAACAGGAGCTCTAGTGAACTGCATCCCAGCAAAGAGAAGGCATAAGGTGTGTGAACCCAAGCCATAGGTACATGACTCAAGCACACCCAGCTTCACCAAAAATGCTGCATACATTTGAATAACACTTCTTCATCCCCCCTGAACTGTACAGAGTGAGCTGTGTTCAAGGTATGCACACTTAGTAAAAATTACACATCATTGAAACTGGGTCCAAAAGTATGAGACTCGGTTTGGTTTTGAACCTTGCAGAGTCTCAGCTCTCCAGAACCAACCACTGCCATGTGCTCACTACTTCCAATTCATAAATAATCCTACAGCACAGGCTGTACAGTTCCTATTTCAAACCATGTGGTACAGTTTTAGTACCTGCAGGTACTTCAGCATATAGATGTGTATTGTGATTAGTAAGTAAGCAGGAATCACAGCCATTAGTGTCACCAGTTGAATTATTTGAACTACAGGCAGAAAAAAAACGTGCAGAAATGGTAATTCAATTGAACAACATTAAACTGAATGCAAGCTGTTGCTTTTCATGTAGCTACTGAGCACAAAATACTCAAGTAGTGTATAAGCAGAGGAATGCAATTACCAAGTCAAAACCTCTTAGTCTTAGATCTAGACAATCTGATATACCTGGTGACGGTGAGATATTTTCTCACCCAACCTCAACAAAGTTTGTCTGTGCTCCATAACCAGAGGCACACAATGAGAAGAGAGAGGCAAAAGGATTTCTGTAATTGTGCTCAGACAATATGCAACAACTCCTGTAAGAGGCTAATGCAGCTGAGGTGAACAGTTCATGTATCTCCATCACTATGAGGAGTGTAAGGCTGCATGGGGAACCCCCTTCTCCTCCATAGTAGTCTGACTCTGAGGTACCAAAGCTGTTCCATCAGCAAAAGATACTTGTGCTTCTGCTGGCTGCCTGCATCTCGCTTTCAGGACAGGAATTTATACCTGAAATAGCTTAGAGTCAAGATAAAAAAGCATGTATGTGTGTGTGTATACATATGTATGTAATTTGGAAACCATCAAAACATACATGAGACCGAAGGAAAGCTTTAGAGTAAATAATTAAGAATTTTCTTTGTATTTTCAAGCTGTCTGTAAGTGAAAGCCTCAAGTAATTTAGGAGGTTCTGTCCCCATCTATGGAATTGTCCACTACCATTGCAAGCTGTTTCTTTCTGAAGCCAGACTGAGGTTATGACAAAAAGGTTTCTGTTCTTTGATTGGGTGATTCTTATAACAACACCTCTTTTAACAAGTAGCATAATAAGCCACTCCTTTGAAGTAAAATGTTAGGGTTTTTGCATAGTCTCCAAGCAGATTGTTAAAAATCTGCTGATTAATATAACTCCCAGGAGAAAACTAGACAATTCACACATATCCTAGGAGAACAGACAATTCACATATATCCAGACCAAAGGGAAGGTTGAAAAGAAATAGAAGCAAAGCTGGTCTGAAGTTCCGAATGGTCACTGAAAAGATTTTGGATGGTTAAACCTCTGTGCACATGAGCAGTGGTAAAACTGAGGTTGCAGTCAGTAAATCTGTACTCTCTAGTACTACATGCAGCTCTGCCCCAGCCTATGAAGGCCCACTGGACAGTAAGTATGTTTGGAGAAGGGCAAAGTGGACAAAGACAAAAATACATGTCTCTCCACAAACTTGTAAGAAGGAAACATTACTTGTAAATAATTTGATCATATAAGATTTGACAGCAGTTTCAAAAGACACAATTTTGCTATGCTTATCCATTCCTTTCTGTCCAATGCAGATAAGCTTGGTAGAGTCTTTGCCTGGCTGCATCTAGTTTGTGTCTTCAAGTCTGTTTTTAGTGAAAACAAAAGGGGATCATAAGAGATCTGCACAGCCAAAGTACTCCTCTAATACTGAACTGGTTGACATCACGGTTTTAATCAAGTGACTGTAGAACAAATGAAATTCTTCTGGGAACAGATGTGCTGTCAAAGTCCCACATGCCAAGTGCTAGTGGGCCAGAGGCAGTCCATCTGTTTTCCTGGCAGACAGAGCACACATAGCAGAGGGAGCATTTGTGTACAAAAGTGGGTAACAAAGCAAAGGCAGTGCAAATGCCTTCACTGCATTCATTTCAGAATCACCACAATGACATTTGGAAGAAAACACATTACCCAGTGGTTTGAAACCTATTATCTTCCTGACCCCAGAGGGACCTATTGCCTTTGGCAATGGCTGCAAGCATGCTGCTGCAGCTGGGCGAGGTGAATACCCCTTGCCACCTTGCTCTGTCTTGATTGTATTCTCTACAGGCAAAGAATACCCATATTGATGGCACCGTGTACAGAGAATAAAGAGAATAAAGAGGTCTAAAAACTGCAGACCTCCTCTGGTTCTGCTGTAGCTGCAGCCATTCGGCCCTGGAGAGCCAAATGCCCATAGTCATTGGTCATTTGTGATGCAAGTCCTCCCAGCTCTTCCGGGTTAGTAACCGACTTAGTCATCTGAAAAAAGAACACAGGCAAGAGAAAAAGAAAAATGACAGGCATGAGAATAATTTGTTAATACACTCCAGCTCAGAAGCACACTCATTTGTTTGGCCAGTTGATGAAATGGGGAAAACCACTGTCCTCCAGCAAGAACCACATGAGGAAACTCAAGCAGACATGCTTTATTAGAGTCACAGGAACCAGGCACTGGCAGAACACACAGAGTAATCAAAGAGCAGCAGTTAGAGCTGGTAATTCACTCTTTGATGCAGCAGGGCAACGGGCCAGGTACACAGTCACTTGGATCTGGTGGGGAAGCAGGTTTTGTGTGTCACAGCCACCTTGTTTTGTCACAGGTGAGCTAGCCTACACCAGTCTCTGAGCATGAAAATGGAAAAAGATCTGGGGATCAGTGCAAAACGTGTCTAAGATACGGGAAGAGGACCATGAAGAACTAGGTGAGGCTGCACAGAATGCCTCAGCAGAATGTCAGTGCAAAATAATGGTCTCTCTCTTTTTAAAAAGCCTACCTTTTAAATAAAGATATGTCTTCTGTCTCCCATTTATGTTAGCAAAAGCCATGGAATTCCATCCTTGGAGCAAAACTAGTTTTAGACAAGTTTATACTGTTTGTCGTTAAGGTGCAATGTCATAGGTAGCACATCATCAACCTTTCTTGACTGCAATAGCAATCAATTCTTAAAAAAACCTTGTGTGCAGCACACATACTCTACTTGTCTCTACTAAAAAACAGCAAGCAGTGGAAGCAAACACATTATGGTTAATATTACTGTGAAACAAGTTAAGAAAATCTAGAATCAACAAGTGCCCTTTTTTCTTATGTTAATCCTCAGTGAATCACAGAAAGGCAAAAAACCCATTTGAAATGTTGATCCACATTTTTATGTATTACAGAGGTCTGAAAAAAATAGATGCTATAAGGTTGTTATAATAAATGGGAGGTGGTATTTCTGAAGCAGTTAAATAGGCTGATGACAAAGTGTGTAGGTGAAATGTTTCCCTTTTGTTTCTCACAGTAAATAAAATTTTTGTGCAGAAACACCATAACACAATTCAGCAGTCCCCCTGTAGAAGGCCACCCCTACAAACATGCCACTAACATCCAAGAATTAAATGGACAAAATTATCACCTCCTTTGTTCCACTGCCCCTAAAGAGATAAGGCTACGGAGAATCAGCATTATGAAGATTTGCACAACACTGTGCAAATCATTCTGTATTCCTTATGTAAGCAGAAGAGTTTGTACTTAGCTCTAACCAAATATCTTACCATTTCCTGTGCTGTTACAGCAATGGCTTTAGAATATTTCACTACAGTGGTCTGATAATCAACAAATGTTCCCTTGGGATCTGGAGGTGTACCTTCATCCAGCTGCAAGGAAGAGGAAAAAATAGCATGGAAATAATTAGGTCATAACAAATACCATACTTTACATGTAATATTGTAACTGTAGCTTATATTAATCTTCACCATCAACTCTCTCAAAATATGCAAGTGAAAACAATGTGCCACTATGGAGAAGCTCAGAAAATACTTAAGCCTATGTTGCAAGCATAGGAGATGCAGAGAATTTACAGTACAGAGTTTTTGAGAGCAAAGTCAGCTTCTCATGCAAGGCCAAACCACTTGTTCTCAGGTAATGTAGTAAGGAACACACAATGGTTATGGAACAAAACATTCCTACAAGAAATTAAGGTGAGATTCCTTCATGTGGTAAAGACTTCAATCCTGCACAATGCTAACTCAAGAGAGGAAAAGCCGATTGTTTTGACTGATGATTTACACTTTGCAGCTATACATTTCCAGCAGCATGCTTTACAAAAAGCATAGCAGAGCAATTCAGGCTTTGACATCTTTGAAAGTAATTTGCTTCCAGCTTAGCCTGCTGACCATTTAGGAAACTCAGATGCAAGATAATAAGGGTAAGGATGCAAAAATAAAAGACCTAAGATCACAGTTATATACCAGCATAGGACTGATCAAAAATATTCAGCAGTAATTCTACTGACAGGACCCATGCAGTTAGTTTATGTAAGCACAATTGCCAACATCAGTTTGATTTTATGATCTGCAAAATCAAAAAATCTTTGGGTTTCCTATCACAACGTGTGACAGGTCAGTTACTGACCATCACTGAAGTGAATCTCCAGCAGCTCTTCCAACCCCGTGCAACAGGGATCAGCTTTCAAGTGTAAAACGAAAAGGGAGTCTGGATTTCTGTGCTCACCTTGCTCATAGCCTCTGCTATCGAGTCTACCATACCTCCAACCATGCCTACTTCACTTGCAGCTTCATTTAAGGTAACCATGATATCATCCACAGCCTCTTTCATCAGCTGAGCAGCCTCAGTGATTGCATCATGAGTATGAGATGCCTGGGAAGAGAGAAAATGAGACCATCAGAGAGGATTCTGTGCACAAATCAATGCATGAATTAAAATAATAGTTAATTAAGACAATACAGTAACAGTTCTGAAAAATTCCCCTTCAGGTTAAAGACAATAATTCTAACACAAATACCAACAACAAATTTTCTTCAGAGTAGAAAAAACAAATACAGACATTGTGAAGAAAAGCAAAAGGACCTTTTCTAGAAAAAATGATGTAAAAGACTCAATGAAATTAAACAAACAAAGAAAAGCCTGTGCCAAGGAACACTTTATTCTTTCACATCCAAAAATGCAGTAAAGTGTTGGTACACATTGCTTTCTTACTTCAAGAGTTCTTTGTGCACCTTTATATAAAGAGCCACAGTGATGTGACACTTTTTGTCCCCAGGCATGCTTTACACCCACTTCCATAGAACAGCAGAACACAACACTTCTTTGGAGATGTCAGGGGAGCCATCCTTGAGCCATGCAGTATGGAGGTGGTGACTGCCTTGCCTGCCTTCTCAGCTCACCCACCTGCCCATCTCCAAAACCCCTTTGTTACACACAGCAACCTTACCTTGGGGTTTCCCCCCCCTTCTTTGGCAGCATACAACATCTGTAAGGCAGATTCTGCTAGGGTCTTGCTCTGGTCCAACACAGTCATCTGCTGCTGATGGTCTAGTGCTTTGGATGCCACACCAACTGCAGCTAAAACCAAGGGTTCAAAGTAACTTGCCAGCTGTGTTACCTAAGAAAGCCAGAACAACCACAGAAATCCATTAACCCTGTTTTTCAGGTGTAACTGAGGAACTGTAGTTCCTGACAGTCATCGGGCCACGTTATGTCAAGTAGAACACTGTCCAAGTGTTTGTGTGCTCTTCAGTATTTGCTTTGTACTATGTGACCACGTGAGTCTGGTCACATGGCCTTTGCATTCCATGATAAAGCCATGTGTCTCCCTCCTCAGATGCAAACAGTAATTTAAAGTCAGATTAAATAATTTTCAAAACTATCAGAGTTAGAAGCATCCCTGACAGGTGTCTTCTCCAATCAAGGGAAGAATTCCTCCCCCTTCATTGCAGCAGGTCCCAAGTCCTGCAGCCACTTTGAGTATAGCACAAGAGAGAGAAGAATCTACACATATGTACACATGCTGGGTTTTTTCCCCTTAACTGCCCTTTCTCCACAAACCTGCCCCTCACCAAAAACCTCAATGAAATATCTTTCTGATGGCCCAAAATATCAACAATTTTTTTTGGGCCTCTGCTCCATGTATTCAGAAAACCCAGGTGTTTCCTCCTTCCACATGCTTCTATCTGCTCTTTTGTAAGAAGTCAAAAAGCCATCATGGTCTCCCCTAAAGTTCAGCTGTCCAAGATTTCAAATACCTTCATAATGGTGAGACAGTACCTTGTGTCCCAGCTGAGCTGCCTCTCCCCGAGCTGCAGTAGCTATGGGATCAATGAGGTGGCCAATTTCCTGGACAACTGATGTCAGCTGCTCTTGTAGAGCCTAATATAAAGAGAAATTGTCAGTTACTATCACAGCTGTTCTTTACTCAAGTTGTACCATACCACAGAAATCACCTTCAGATCAACAGATATACTCAGAATGTCACTTGAATAACTGCAGTAGGATGCAAAGAGTCCACACTGTTGGCTTTCTTTATGTACTTATTTCTTCTCCTTTCCCCTGTTTCAACAACAGGAATCCTGAGATAGGCCTGCTCCTCTTTAGATCTATACAGCAAGGCTGGGGACAAAGGGAGGAAGATGGCTTTCTCCTACTCCAGCTGATAGTAGCACTCTCAGGAATAGCTGTTCTTTCTCATTGGAGTGGGACAAAAAAACCTTCAAAACTATTCTTGCCCTGCCAAAGATTTAGTATCACTGCACAAACCAAAGAAACCTGCAGGAGCTCTGATTTAAGTATGAAGAAAACATTCTTCAAAGCAGACAATACAGCAAGATAGCAAAAAGCTCTGGTGTAGACTTTGAAACTAGGAGAAGAAATTGTCTAATAAGGAAAGACGAAGTAAAAATATCATCTCTGAGGGACAAGGATGAAGAGTGACCTCCAGAATATTATCTGGGGGAAAAAAGCATAAAGAAAAAAAAACCATAAGAAAAGCATATTACTCAGCTTGTTGAGATATAAATACTGGCTTTTAATTCACAGGCACTTAGTGTCTTGGCAGCTGCCAGGGTTTAGCTCAGTCATGAAAGGCAACAGAAAATAAATTCTGTTTTTACACTTTGTTCCATTCCTGTACTGCTTTATAAATAACTGCCATTATTTACTGTCATTGTTTACTTCAGTTCAACATGGTGTCCAAGATAACTTAAAAATTTAAGTAGAAAAAATTAGCTGTGATCTATTTCCTGTAACATCTTTTGCATGGTTTCCTTTAGCCTGAGATGTTTCTAGTATGCAGTGTTATAGGCCAAAGAAACCACTGGAACACACAAACAGATATGTAATTTCAGGAAGCAACACTACAAAAACACACTAAATATTGAGCTTAGAATCTGAAGTTGCTGACTGTAGGAAGTCTGGCATGATGGACCTTCCTCAAAGAGACAATGGCTGAAACAGGACAGTACTGGGTCTATGCTAACTATGGGGGACAGGAGGGAGGCCAAGGAAAGAAGCTTTTTTTAATGAGAAGATAGCATCAATTCCAAATTTCACTTATTGACAAAATAGACATTATGAAAAATGACTGACATTTCCATCTCTGGAGTTGTAGTAACAGATGAGGTGCAGAAATATCCCACCTTCCACATGGCAAGGCATCAGAGAAACTATCTGTTGGTCATGTCAACACAGTAAGTTACAGTAATATGAAGGTGGTGGTTAGAAGTAACTACCTTCATCCCTACTTCTGTCTGGTGACCCTAGTATCTTTCCAGGGATGATAGACTTTAGCCAGTGTGTAATTTTGCCTAGAAAGATTCCAGTAAGAATATAAACATACCTCCCCCCTCACTGGCAGATTGTGCAGAGTGCTCAGCTTCAACCTCCAAATGGAAAAAAAAAAAAAAGAAAAAAAGAAAAAGTAAATGCTGCTACATGACATTGCTCTCTGCTCTTGAGCTACCTCTCTTACCTCAACTGAGATGTCATCCCTGGTGGCCAGACTCTGGCTGACAGCTGCAAGGGAGGCCTGCTCAATGTCTCTGATGCATCTGTTGATGCCATCAATGGAGAAATCACATTCTCGCTGGCCTGGGGCCTTGTCCCTGAAAGACAGAGGCAGTCAGCTGAGCATGATGGGCATGAGGCAGGTTCTGCCATCTATACACACAAGCATACTTCATTGCCTGATGACAGAAAGCATTTGAGAAGAGAGCAACAAGGGCAAAAGTTAGGTTTGTTCTTCTACCTATTGGATTTTGATACACATACAGAGTTCTCCACACACTTCATACACACAGAGACATCTCCCTCAAAAGCTGGGACAGAAAAAAATTCAACCTCAGTGTGGCTCAATAATGAAATACTGAAATGCTACAGATATCACGGAAAAATATTCACATTTCTACACAATTCAGTTGACTTCCTCAGAAAACAATTCCCTACATATTATGACATTAAGTTCTGGGTATCTTTTAGCAAAGGTTAGTTTCCAAGTTCTTTGTCCTGACATGCAGTTTGCTATTGCAGTGTAAAGATCAGCAAAACAGTAAACATGCTTTAAATTGAAATGGCATGAAAACAGTGACCTAATCACTATTAAGAGGTTAAGAACTATACTTAAAAATTTTCAATTGGAAGGGGACAGGTACATTTAGTCCAGAAAACAAAGAATATTCATGTCTTTCCACAGCATTCTTGAAACTTAAGTGAAAATACTACGGTAAAGAAGAGATGGCAAATGTAATTTACATGCAGTCTGACCCACTTAAAAATATCCATGCTGTTTTCCAAGTTCTGTATGCTGGTACATGATCTAGAGGGAGGCAATATCAGCTACATTTCTTTTACTCCACAGCATTCTCTATTCTGTTTAACTTAAACTGAATCAGAGGTGAAACCAAGGGAGGAGAACAGAACACAAACATCTCCCCCTATGCTGTAGAGTGCTGCAGTCACCCATTGTGTGAACACCCAAACATAACTGTGTTTGTGGGGAGATATTACACAAAGAATAAATAATTTTCATTAGTAAAAAATACCACAGTGCTAAAGACCACACTGTATTATTCCTGATGAACAGAGCCTCAGTTATTACAGCTGAAATGAGGACACCAGGAAGTTACTGCAAATAAAATACCTGATAGAGGTAATAAGACTCTTGATAGAATCTGAGACAGTATGAGAATGCCCAGCTAGCACAGACCACGTGGGAGGGTCTTTTGGATTGATAGCCAGGGAACGTGCAGTTTTGATCAATAAAGATGAGCTCTCCAACATGGTTTTAGCAGAGACTAGGATTGGTTCCTGCGCTCGTGAGCCCTGTGGTCAGAAAGGTACAAGAACACAAGGAATGCTTAAATAATTATTAGAGCATGGCATTATCATTTCTCTTATCATACAATGACATTCATGGAGACTCAAGACAGAAATAGTACTTAAATCACAGTCCAACTGTTTTCTCAGTAGCATACTTAGGAAATAAGCTGCATACTTCAGCTTAGAAAGGCACCATCCAGATCAGAAATAGGAGAAAACAATGATACTTGTCTAATCATAGACCACAGTGATACCAGTGAAAATAAACTTGGTAACAAAACTTGCAAGATCTAAGCAAGTGTGTTCTTCTTCCTGGAATGAGCTGGACTACAACACTCTGATTGGATCATCATCTGGATATCTATTTTATTGCCTGGTAAACCCAGACACAGAAGGCAGGCTCAGATCCCAGTTACAGCTCACAACTTTAAGACTGCAACAGTTCCTGCATCATCTGATATTGCCAGTTGGAAGGGAGGCTGCCAAAACCAGGAAGGAGGAGTTGGAGAGTCAGCAACAACAAATGAAGCTTCTACTTTGAAGCTTTTACAAAGCTTGAGGATTTATTATTTTTTCCCCTGAAAAAAAGCCTTTGATCTTTACTTTAAACATACTCTGTTGCAGCTACAGTGGCTGAGGATGGATAACCCAGCAAAAAAAAAAAACAAAAGCCCACAGAAAGTTTTTCTTCTAAGAAAATCTGCTTCTTGTCCCCATGACTTCATTGTTGTTGGAAGGGACAAACCCCAGTGATGGTCCTTTAATCCTTTTCAAAACTCATTAATTTCCATTTGTTAAAGCTGCTCAGTGGAAAAAGGGAAATTTATTACTCTATCACATGGGAGAATCCAGCTAACAGGACATATGGATCTCTTGCACTGTATCACTTGGCTAACAGGAGACTGGCAGCACTTGTTGTGGCCTAACTAGTTTTATCCTCCTGGTGCAAACTCAAGGTCAGAGGTTAAGTGAGGGACAGCAGAATGCCCTATGAACATCCAGGAACACAATGAGACATTTTGGGGTCAGGTCTTGACACTCACTTCCTCTCTTGCACCATGATTAATTCAACATTTTCAACTTACTGAGGGCAGAAGAGCAATATCCTGCCTCACCTCAGTGCTGATCTGTGCTGGTATGCTGACAAATTCTGGATTTGAAGCAAATGCTGTCAAATTTTCCACAGCCTCTATCAAAGGAGCAGTAGCAATTCTGCACTTGTTGCGGTTCTCTTCAGAAAAATCACCATCCAGGGCCTGGAAATTAAATCACAATTGAGTTGTGTCTGAATGGGTTTCTTTGCAAAAGTGAAGGAAGGTGGTTTAATTTCTTCAATGGTTAAACTTGTACTTATGACAGAGGAAAATTCCTCCACAAACAAAGCTGACGCAAAAAATACGATCCTTTAAGTGTGTGTTTCTTTACTGAACTGGTTATTGACCCTAAACTTGGAATTGATGCTTTGCTTCAATTCTGAATAGAGGTTTTCTGTCATGGCACTCTGATGACTCATATATTGTGCCTCAGGACCTCATGCTCCAAACCAGAGGCTAAACAGCTGGTTCTTTCCTGTAGATTGATTTAAAATTTTTAATTTTTTTTTTTTTTTTTTTTTAAGCAAACCAGTAATTATTGCTCTCATTGTTACATGGGTCAACTAAAGCTTTTCCTAATCTCATGGAAACATTTCAATATGAAGGACCTTCTGTGTAAAGTAATAGAACTTTCCAGTCCTAAGAGTATTACTATTTTAAGAGACTGTCAGTAGCAGACCAGCTAACGACTTCCAGAAGGGTTTAGAATTGTGAGTCCTCTAGGGCTTAACAAGTATTATTTCTGCCTGTATGAGGAAAAGCTATCTCCTGCCAAACTGCAGGCAGGTATCTGGAAAACAAAAGATTACTATTAACAGGAGACTATTAAACAGCACCAATATAGCTGACTTCTATCTGGTTCCCAGTACTTTTTATTTTTTCTCTCCTGTAATTATGGTAAAACTGTCAAATACCTCCACAAGCCTCTGGGTAATGAGCAATGTAACACCATTAAAAACCTCCACATGCAGTAGTTTTCAAATTATTCTCATGGGGCAAGCTTGTTAAGCACATTAAGGCAGAGATCTCTCAGAACTGCATGGCCCAAGCTGCCTCTCCTCATACTGATAGTTGCACAATTCTTTCCATCATAACTTCAGCTCAGTCGTACAACTGAGCATGTTCTGCCAGTTCAGGTCTTTAAAAAAGTAATTAATGATTTCTTAAAATATACATATCACAGAAATTAAAAAGATATTTCTAACTCTTCTGGTTCTCTCTCAGCAGAAAAAAAACCCCACAACTACAAAACACAAAGCAGGAAGCACAATTAAGCAGCAGCAAATGTACCTTGATAGTTTTAACCAGGTTAGCAGTGCTGTTTGCAACTTCCTTGGCAGACTGCACAAAGTGTCTCTTGGCAACAGGATTGGCTGTCTTTGATGAAGCAATGCGACAAGCATTGCATAAAGCAGAAGTATGTTTGGCAACAATTGTGGCAGCTGATAATACCTGTAAAAATAGATGGCACAAAACCACCAGATTGTCAAAGGTGCAACACAATTATTATAATCTAGCTCTGCAAAGTTGCAGTTCAAAACTATGCAATGGTTTCCAACAAAAACTCCTTTGCTTGGTCACAAATCAAGTGAATTCACATGTCCTAGCAGTGATGGTCTCACTGCAGTTCTCTGGCATCACCTGTGATGGGCTGCTTGCTGGATCTACCAAATTCTGGCACGCCATCTGGATTGCTTGATTGGCTCTGGCAAACTGAATTGGGTCAACAAGACCCTGCTGACCAGCCTGACTGTTTGGATCCGAGATTCCAACCAGGTAAGCAGCCTAAAAATGGAGAAAGAAAGAAAACAATCCTAAGAAATAGTGCTAAGCCCATCCTAGTTTTTTGATACAGCTTGACATTTGTCATAGCACACAATAGTTAATTACTATCCATAAATCATGAAGTGAGGTACTGTCACCATCTTCTGAAAACAAAAAAACCCTCACAATCCTCTGAGATCAAGAAAACTTACTGCTATTTAAGAAAATCATCCACTGTTTAAGCATCTGGTATCCCTGGAAATTCTACTTTTTGCTTGCAGTGGAAAGAGCATTAATGGTCACGAGCACCAGCAAATTATTAACTGGATTAGACACAGTTGGAGGTGGTGAGGGTTTTTGTCAAGCCTGAGTAGAAAACCAACTCAACCAAAATGACTACTGCTGACTGTAGGGCTCCTCCAGTTGCTGGTCTCACTGCAGCTCAAGGTGTCTGATGGCCAAACTTACTTTCTTCCTCAATTAAATAAGTTTCACACCTCTCTGAGGAGGAATTGTCTGAACTGTCAGAACTGTAGTTAAAGGTTTCTTGGCAAATTTCCACTACAGATAAAATTATCTGTCACCTTGCTGTATCAGGAAGGCAATGCAGGATTAGATGTGCAGGGGATTAGGGCCACATTGAGAAATTCTCTATTTGGGGAAATCAAAAAGCAGTTTTCAGATGCAGTGCATGATCCCCCACTAAAACCAACTCCTTCACTGAAGAGGCTTTGTCAGCTTTTAAGAGTTCAGTCCCATTATCAGGGAACCCAAAGGGTTCCAGACTCTAACGTGACACAGTAGCTAAAGAATTTTGGTTATTCTGGAAGAACCTGTACAAATGAAACAATTTTCTTCTTAATTTAGATGTTTGAAATTAGTAGTGCTCCTTAGAAATTTATACAAACTAAATCAAACTTGATTCACTCCTTTTAACTGTGACTGGCTTTTGTGTGCTTCTCTATGACATAACAGTTAACAGCCTGAGCTGCAAACATGACATCCCCTGTGCTGCATCTGTGACACTGGATTTATCCTCGAAGTTTTCTTCTTGATGTCATTTCTTCTCTATAAAATATGCATGTAACTGCACTCTGCTGCTTCAGCAACATACAGCAGCACATTCACAATTTTTGTGGAGCTACACAGCTTGAAATGGAGTACAAGGTCATAATTTCTTTGGACACCAGGACATGAATCTCAGTTACATACCTACGTAGGCTTTCTAAAATACAAATATATACTTGCTTTACAGATTTCAGAAGCTTACCTGAGCTGCTGCCTCTGTGAGGCCACAGAGAGCCTTGGATGCAACTCCAACACATTCTCCAAAGACCAAAAGATCCCCTGTTTTGGCATTCTGGGAAATGCCAGCCATTGATTCTCCAAGAACCTCAGAAATTAAAAAAAACAAGTTACCTTCCCCATGTGCTTCCCTACTACTCAAAGGCAAGTGATTCCTGGCCTTGAGCCAGTTCTGGCCTGCAAACCTCTCATATTTGGCTTGCAGAAATTTTAGCTAGTTAATGACCTCACTGAATTGGGCACGTTGCTCTCTGTGGTGTAAGGGATGAGGCATGCAGATCAACTCTGCACTGACAGTGCTGAACCTAAGCATTATGACAGCACAAATGACTATGAGGATTCAAAATTAACCATAATTAATTTTGCTGTCATCCACTACTCACCACAGCTAGCCTGGTGCTAGGCAAATTTCACTGATTGCAGAACATGACAACCAATCCTAAAGCTGCTGTTAATACATCCCACATGTTCTTTGCCTCTAAAGTCCATTGAAATGAAGTTGCATCTAGTCTGCTGGAACCATCTGAATGTCAGATTAATTCCAGTATTTCCCACTGAATTCAGTTTATTTTCTTTCAATATTCAAACAAAGATCTGACTGCAGAAGAGCATTAGTTGCAAGATGACACTCAAGCCCATTGAGCACTTTCTTTTTCTTTTAAAAAAGGATGGATCTGGCATGATTCCAACACATCAAATAATAAGGACATCAAAAGCAAAGCTTCAAAGAAAGACATAGAGCATGGTATGTTTAAAAATAACTTCATGATTTCACACAGATTTTGCTACGTGCTGGAATATCTGGACTGTGCAGACACTTCTCTAAGCTGTTTTGCACAGAACAATACAAAGATATTCCATTGCCAAGCCTCCAATTTACACTTTGGGCTGCTCTAACATAGCTGCAGTCAAAATAAATCTTGCAAGTATGACACGGTGTCTAATACATACAGCAGAAAGGGAAAGAGAGGGAAACTTCAACAGTATTGCATATCAGCCACTTAATTAAAATTTCTTAGTGAGACAATAAGCTTTCTAAGTGACCAAAAGCTGAAATTATCTGTAGGAGACCTACCTGACAGTTTTATCAAGGAACACAGCACACATTTTAGCTACCACCACTGCGTGGTGTTTCTAACATGCTCGAGATCTATGTGGGAAGTTCTGACAATCAAAACACACATTACAATTGGCACAGAGGTGGGAAAAGGAAATTACCTTGGAGTTTTCCATCACACCCTCAATACAATCAAAATAGGAGAGATCGCTCACAGGTTCATTGGGGTTATCCAGCATCCCCTTAACTGTCTGAAATAATGAAAGATACTCTGCTTATTGAGAGACACTGAGATATTGAGATAAGAACATCTATCCATCTCATAGAACTGTAATCTTCAAACTTTTTCTGGCAAGCAAACAAAACTACACACTTGCTGAGGGCTCACATAGAGATGAGCATGCTATACATGAAATGCAGTACATTATGTAGTACCTACACATTTGTGTACTACAAATCTGCTGCAAGGATAGGTTAATGTGGTTTACCTTGTGTTTGTGATGAGGGATTTCTGGTCAGTTAGTGATGCTTGGCTGACATGAGGTAAATTGTTTTTTTGTTAATTGTTAGCCTAGGCACATGTTCTCAGAACTATTTTAAATGCACTTCTGTGCTCAAGAAGCTAAGAATTCAGAAATAAAAGGTAGCTCCTAGGCAACATCCTACCAATATTTTGGAATGATGACCATGGACTTGCACATTACAAATGCTTACAATATCATGGAATGCACTGCAAGTGACCTTTGTATCCTTTTGATAGCTAAGAACTGAAATAAAAAGGTTGGCGTTTTGTTTTCTACACAGCTCATCCTTCTGATGCAAATAAACATTTAGTTTAATTAAAAAGATGCTGTTTAGTACTATTATAAGCAGCTGTCTAAATTTATCTAGCCGAACATTTCACACATGAACCAGAACCTAGCTAGCAAAAACTTGTATTAACATACATGTCATATCAGCCTGTGTCAAAGCAGTAACAAGGCATCAAAAATCTACAGTAAAAAGTGGCAGTCAGGAACAGGGTAAAAGATGGCAAATATCCTAAAATGGGGGATGTCAGTACCTACGTCCTATAGGTAGAAAAATCAAGATACCACAGCTCCCTCCAGTGCACTGCTAGAGTGCCCATCTCATCATGATTCTTACTTAATTCACAGTAAGTATCAACAATAAGGACCAGACTTTACCTTTTAAGGGGCAGGGAAGTGGAGATGGGGACAGGACAGCAAGGTTCATTCTGGCCAAAACTACATGTTCATGGAGGCTCTATGCTTACCTGGTATGAAATTAATACCCCTGCCACATATAGCCAGTGAGAAGACACTGACAGCAGCTAATAAGACAAAGAAAACCAAACATTTGGGACCCTTTTTTATTCATAAGAACTTCTGAAATGTAGTAATACCTCCAGTTCTCTGAGTGCATTATCACATTCCTTCTGCCCAGGAGCCTGCTGGGTGCACAGTGTGATGAGCTGGTTTATACTCTCAGTCACAGCTCTAGGGAAAGTAGAAGAAAAGGAAAAGGTATATTCTAAAGTTAGACTATTCATCTTCTTGGAAGTTCTGTTTAACTGTACACTGCATAAAGATTTAAAACTTTGATGTTCTATTACATTTTTTCTTTTCAGAGTTTGGAGATTAACTGTATGTTTAACAGTTCACCTACAGACCTCTTTAACAAGCTTCATAGGAGCAAAAACATTCTCACTACAGCATTTGAAAAACTACACATCTGAAAATATGTCCCCTCAGTCCAAATAACTAAGAAGTTAGCCCAGAAGAATTGGAAGCTTCATACGTGTGGCTAGGTTTTGGCTGAGAGAGTGGCCTCTGTGAGAGGACCAGGGCTGCCCCATGCTGGGCACAGCTGGTTCCAGAAGGCTGCAAGAGAGCCATGGCAGGAGACAGCTGAGCCCAGCAGCCAACCTGGAGGCACCTCTGGGAAGAAAACATCACATGGCAGTGAGCCAAGGACAACCCACCACAGTAGCACAGTCACATAACTTAGCTGCTAAAAAAGTTCTTTTAGGGTGTTCATAGGTCTGATATTAAAACTGACTCATTTTCCAACTAGAGCACCAGAAATCCTACAAGACACAAACAATTGGCCAGTATGTCAAAAAATGTTTGTATGAAGTCACATGATACACCCTTTACTAAGAAAGTCTTGTGTCTTGTCTAACATAGTGACATACACATAATCCTTTTATGTATTTCTGGAGGCTGTTATCAAGCTGCTTTTGCTCTATAAATCATTGATATTCTGAGTCAACACACATCAGCTCCCTTAGGTTTAAATCCACAGACAACACAGTGCTTTGTATGACACTTCCACAGGAGTTCACAGCTGTGCTCCTGAACCTGACACACCTTGAACATGATCGTGCTGAATCTGACACAAAATCTGATCACTGTTTGTGTTTCTGATGAACACTCTGATATTGAGCAAAATGCATTCATTTTAGACCAATGATTAACCACCCAGAAATCTGCTTCTAGGACAAAAGAGTTAGTAGGAGGGGAAGCAGAAGTCTGCCACTCATTGTTACTGATCAAAGATAATTTTTTATAGTTAGGCATTTTGTCACCGGTTTTCAAAAAGCTAGTTTGTACTGTGACATTATAGTGGAATGAAAGATTTTCTCATGGAAAAAGAGAATATTTGGGAAATCATGGTGCATGGAAAATACGACTCGAAATCTCTGCATGGCATCGGCGTTTTTTTGTCTTTAAGAAAACCAGCACTTGTTAACATGATTTGCAACAGCAATAAAGATGACCAAGACGGATGCTATCATATTGTTGGAAAGCAAACAGGATGTGCTTCTTATGTATCCATGAGGATTTATGTTTAATTTCAGGGCAAAAATAATGGAAACTAATAAATGCATTTGGGTAAGAGTCCTTTTCAGTAGCTTTGGTGTGCTTGTTTGGTTTTTCACTTTAACTTATCATTGATACTCTTCCAGTCAAGGTGTGGTTGTGTATACATAAACATTTTCACAATTATCTGTCTCTGAAAAAGAACATGCATGGCTTCACCAACATAACATCAATACAAATTGATCCTCAGCCTCCTGATCATCTGTGATTTGTAGGCATCAGAAAAATGTCATTGCATAAAGAGATATGAATATATATAAAACTGGAAGATTCTATTCACTCCCAGAGAAAATACATGCAAAAATACCTTCCCTGCTGTTCATTTTCATCTCAGAGTAACAATGCATATTGACTCAGAGAGTATTTGCCATTATAGAAAAAAAACCCAAGCTTAATAACAGACTGAAATGGTCAGCTTTGTAGAGGATGCAGTGGGGTCTCATGAACATCATTACTACACACCAGATATCTGTAACCCAGGAGTACACCCAGTGTACACACATTACTTTAAAAATTATTTGGAAGCAGTAAAGCCTGGAAGATGGCCCTTCAAACATCAACCCAACAGTGGAAGAGAACAGATGAGACTCTAAAAGCCATATTTGTTTTCATCAGATAAGCACATCAATACTTGGATCCTACAGGGAACTCGACTACTGTTGCAGTCTTATGAGGCTGTCAGAGGAACTAAAGAAAAATACCTCCACAATTATGCCAAAGCTACTGAAAAAGTTGGAGTGTATATTGCAGTTGGAACAATGGGTGAAGAAAGGAAAGAAAATAAAAGATTAATCACAGTACCATGGAAGAGTGAAAAATAAGAACAGCCATCTTAGACACAAAGACACAAAGAGAACTGTGCCTCTTTTTTCATTTTCATTAGAAGAAAGGAAGTAAAAATACTTGATCATGACCATATCAGAGCAAGGAAAGAGAACACAACCCTGAGAAGGTTGTCACAAGCAGCAGTAGAGGATCTGAGATGGAAAACAGGGTGCCTCCTTAGTGTCTTAAATGTAAACTGAGAACTGACTCAGTATTTACTTTTCATGGTTATCTGATGTCTTATGCACACAGACACACATACAGATGACAACTGCCTAGTAAAATAGAACCTGTTCAGGCTCTATATGGCTTGTCAGCCCGGCAGAAACTGACAATTAACTGGGCTTCACTGGGGTCACTAAGTTCCTCCACACCAAACAGCAAGGTTTCAAGCCTAAAGCAGAAGTCTGTAGCAGCCTGATGCTGCAGCAGTAACAAAAGCTCACACGATGCCTTCATTTTTAAGCAGTGTGCCTTTGACTACCTACAGTTTTCCTGGAAGCTATTTATCCTGGGAAGACAAGGTAAACATCAGATTTTTATTTTCTTTTTTTAAAAAAAACCTGACAAATAAAAGTAATGCTACTTCTTTATGAAGTTCTTTAATAAAGAACTGGTTTCTTATCGTAAATAAAGTTATTGCTATTAGAAAGGGATGAGACCAAGGTTGAAGGCAAATATCACCTACATTATCCCCAAGGAAGTAACAGTCACTTAGTCTCTAGGTTCATTTTTGTGTTTACAAACATTTTGCAAAACAGTAAGTCACACCCACATGATCTCAGACATTCATCTCATTTATTGTTGATATTTTGGGGTGTGATGTCTACCTGTCCTTCAGCAGTCCCATTTCAGGTTTTGATATTTTAATGTTCCATTTACAAACTTAGGTAAATGAATAAAAGTTAATTTGAAAAAAAAAAAAATTGTGAAAAGGATTTGATAAAGTGGAGAGGAAATTATCAAGTTAAACACTGAAATGTGGTGGTGGTTTTTCACATAAACAGTGAACACCTTGACTTGTTAATAGGGCCCACAAGACAAAATTCAGGGCACAGCTGACACAATATTTAATGTTAGGCTATCTTTCAGCAAACAACCATAGTATCTATCCCTGTCAGGTGTTATTATACACACACCACACTGCTAATGACAGCCACAACATGATTTTTAAGCTCATTCAATAGATGGAACACAATTAAATTTCTTTTCTTCATTGAGATGCTTACTGTGTAGCTACTGCCTTACAGAACATAGATGGTAAAAAAAAAACAACAGTTGGCAAAGCAGACTAGTCCATCTAAAACCCAGGCCAGGTCTCCAACTGCTGGTTCTTATTTCCACCAAGGGTACCACATTATGCCAGTAAAGGAACTAGTCCAAAATAAGCAGTTTTCCTCCAGCCTACTTTGATTTAAGCAGAACTGCAGGTTCCAACCACCCAGTTATCAATAGCAGAATAGTATATGAACACACTATAAATACCAGAGAGAAAAGGAAAGACCTTAGGAAAACCTGAAGCCACCAACACATCCTTACCTTGCTGCTGCTGCTAAGAGGTTCTTGGCATTAGGAGCTCCAGGATCAACAGACAGAGACTTGGCAGCCAGTAGCAGCTTGCTGGAAGCCATAGAGATGCTCTTGAGATTACCTATTACTTGAATCTGGTCCTCTTTAGTCTGGAAAGCCACAGCAGCATAACATTAAGTGCAGGGTTTGCAATAAAGCGAGTGTGCTAAGGCCACATTTGGAAACCCAGTTTGTTCATCCACCTGAAACCACTGGCATGCAGGGGACAACAGTCTGCAGAAGAACATGGACCAAAACCTCTGTTCACCCAGACAGGTGCCTCTAACTTCACTTACATAACAGAAAAAGAAGCCCATGTACCAAACAGCGTGGTTTCTAACAATGGAAGTATTCACAAATGAGCAATGGAGAAACTTTACTACTTGTTGAACAATGCTTTTGTTGTCAAGACCTTCATGTGTCTCTGCCTGGCACAGCTGATCTACATTATCCAGTGTACACTCTCTGTATGCCAGCATCCTCTGTGTAACCCAGAGGGTTTCTAGCATCTTGCTGGGATTACTCACACAAAAATATGCCTGCAGAAAGTCCTCTGTCCCAAGAAAATATGTTTCTATAAGCCTGCTTGATAAACAGTCTAACTTGGATGTGGCATTACTTAAGTCATTGCTTGAAAAGGTCAACCTCCATATACATACAGTTACAGGAAAGTACTGCATTATCACTGCCAATAGCTGTAACTAAGATTCTTCTGTCAGTGATCAACAGAAGTGAAGCCATTCTTTATCACAGTCTGTTCTGGGTTTTATATAAAGAAATGGCATATTACTCACTCATTGTGAAAAGCTTTTACTCTATATTTACATGCTTCTTCCTCCCTACCACAACATTTTGCTGGGCCTCCAAAATACCTGATATGGCTTCTGTTCAAGCCAAATAACTAGACACAGACAGAAGACATTCTATTTTGAAAGATCAAATGGTTATCTTTCCCCATGTCAGCAGGATAAGCAAATCTGCAAGGGCCACAAGTTGATCAGCAGCTGGAAAACTCTTTTCAAGTAGCTATTTGCAGCATCATTTCTGGCTTTGCCTCCACTGAACTGCCTCAAGCAAAACATTCTAGAAGTCAACGAGGCTCATGTCTAAGATAATCAGGTACCTAACTCCTACTGAGTTTTGGAGGATCAGTAGATCCTTGGTGCCTAACCCACTTCATGGATCCAGAACCTGAACTGTAAGGTTTTCACGGAAACTAATTAGTATTGCTGAGCTCTCTGCTCAGCTCTATCTAGAAACCATCTGCTCTACAGAGACACTTCATCAATGACTTCAAAGGATTACCACACACAAGACTTGCTGGCTACTTTTCATTTGGCAATCACTTCTTAGGTTTGCAAGTTTCACCTCCTAGCTAGGACAGAATAGTCTGCAGATTGTTTTTTCTGCAAGCCTTCCTAGCTCTCCTCTGTTTTCCCTGTCCTGAGATTTGTTATGCTCAGTCATCTCCAAATGACCAATTAGTGTAATTCAGTACATCTAAACTTAGTAAGATAAAACAAAGGAAATATCTCCAGCTTCAATTGAGTACCTAGACTACCAGGAATGACAACATTCCTGATTTTCACTGAGTTCATCAGAGCTCTTGCAGATTTTAAATCATTAAACAAAAGTCCAAGTGCTTGCTTGCCAGCTCTCTTCAAATTCTTGCTCCACTCTGTAGCAGGTCCACAGTGGCACAGACTGTAGAGTAATACCAAGTGAGGATTTTAAATGCACCTTTTCCTCCCTCTACTTAAAGCATTTGAAAATTAGCTAAGAAAGATGCATCTTTGTACCTTGAGATACACAGCTCAAACTAGTTACCAGCCCAAGCTTAGACAGAGGCATACAAAGTCATATTTCTGACTGGGCACAGGAATAAGTGCCACTATCCT
Organism: Florisuga fusca; assembly: GCA_038090715.1. Taxonomy (NCBI): domain Eukaryota; kingdom Metazoa; phylum Chordata; class Aves; order Apodiformes; family Trochilidae; genus Florisuga; species Florisuga fusca. The sequence goes on along the minus strand of JAAWXA010000040.1, from coordinate 3,568,624 downwards.
GCATAAAAGAAATACTGAATTAACTTCACTGCAGATAACCTATTAGAGATGACTGCTTAGGAACAAATTGCATCTGTCATATTTGGATAGGCTCATACTAGTGTATTGTGCTGTGCTAATAAATAACCAAGATATTGCACTACGAGATATTAGGCCTAAGATAACCCCTGGTCCCAGCTAGCAAGGTGAAAAACTTACTTGTGCTTGGCCAGCCATTTCAATACCAGCATCAAGAAATTCATCAAAATCATCACTGAATTTTCCAGAGGCTGCAGCCAGTTCCCCACTTTGGCCCCGTGTAGCATGGACAACTTCTCCTGCTGACTGATTCAGGTCTGCTGCTGCCTGGTTCAGTTCACTCTGAGCTTCTTGAAATGATTTAGAACTTGGAGGCAGCTGTAAGAGATCAAGTGCTCTATCTTATTGTCTGTCACGTCACCCCAGCTCTTCAAGTCTAGAAAGTTTGTGACATTCAACAATGCAAAAAACACTAAAGGCAACACAGTAGTGAGCTTCACATACAAGCTAGAATGGAGTGGTGTAACTGGACTGCTAGTGATTCAGTTCTGAATCCAGAACAGCCCAACTATGGGAGAGCTGCCAACAACAACCTATACATGGACCTTAGTCTCGCTGTTTCTTTCAAGAGACAGACAAGCACAGTAGCCTTGCAAGGGACAGAAATGATGATAGCTGTTTCACAGTTCAATTAAGAAATTTGAAGTGATGAACACAGTAGCAAAAATAGGAAATTTTTTGTCTCTAAGTTTGGAAAATTTGTCTCTAAATCATTATTCCCTTCAACAAAGTTTTACAGAACATCACACGAGTATTTACCAGCTCTTCACAATTATTCTAGGTTCCTGACTTTTTTTTACCAAAAGGCATTGCACAAATTGATCAAAATACAATTCCTCTTTCATTTGCAGGGTAGCAGGATCACTGGAAGTTGCAGAAGAAAAGCTGTATAACTTTTATAACTTAGCATAAGTTATATATGATAACTTAGCAGCAAATTACCAGTGCACATAGGGTTAGGTTTTTTTACGTGGATTCAGCTAAACAGAAAGAGAACGATTCTTCTTGCACAAGACACTTTGACTGACCACATTGCTCCTGATGATTTCTGGGTGGGAAATGGATCATAAATTTTTATTTTCATATTCTTTAATATGTAGGTTGCAGTTGGTGTTTTCAAAAAAACCAAAACCAAAACTAACAGTGATCTATGACAACAACTCGAATATTGCCTTCACAAGCCACAGATATATTTCACCTTTCCCATAAACCAGGACTAGAACAGCATTGCATAAACTTAAGCAAAACTAACCAGTTAGGGCACGTTTACCAAATAATAATTGGACACATGGGGAACCCAGATCTGCTTTTCAGTTCTCTGAAATTTGTTTCTAAGTTAAAAAACATCTCACCGAATCAACAAGGAGCTTCTTGCTAGATTCCCCAATGCTTTTCAAGGCCACATCCACATCCTTTTGTCCAGGCAGACAATTCACACAGTTATTCAAGGAGTGAGACACTGCTTTTGCCACCTGCAACACATGAAGCAAACACATGCACGCTGAGAAAGAATTAGGTGGTCATTTGTCTAACAGGAGGCATATTCTATAGACAGCAATTCCTACAATCTGACTCTTAACAAGACCATTTTTGAGGCCTGTGACTTTCTTCTTTTGCTCACCTGTAGCCTAGCAGTCATTATTTTTGCTCACCCATTTGACAGGATAATGCTGCAACTGCTTCTGGCACCTGGGATAAAGGCTGCAGCACTTCTGATAAGGGAATGCCCCTGAAGTTAACCATATACTAATCACTGAAAGCCTTTACATGCTCCTTTTTCCAAAGTCCTGATTAAAACAAACGTGTCCTCAGAAGAAATTGTTTCAAATACAATCCAACTACATAACTTTTGAGACCAGTTCAAAAGCAGTGGTGCCACACGTAGAAAATGAGCGTTTGCTTTTTGCATATAAGAGTAAAACACATCCTTCATTTGATAATGATCAGCATAACAGTCAAGCAGCTTACTCAAATATGTTGTGGGTAGAAGGACTAAACTGATTTTGTATAAGTTTATATTTCTAAAAGATGACCAAAATGCCATAGATCACACTATCTGCATTGCTTAACACAGGTTACTATCTGGGACTTGCTGGAAAAGACAGAAAGCTGACAAACCTTGCAGCCTTCATTTTCTGTTGTTCTCTCTCATGACTTAATTCTACATTTCAAGGAATTTCACTGGTTGTTTGATAATGCAAGTAGCTGCTCAAGTCACAACTTACCTGGGCTAACCTCTGCTGACTGTCTGCATCCCCTGGTGCAGCCAGGGCCTGCTTGGCCTCCTGGATCAGCATAGCAGAGCCTTCCATCACATCCCTTGCTGAATCCAACATGGCATGTGTTGCCACAGGGTCACTCGTAGACGCTGCAACCCCTCGTGCTGCCTGAGCCAAAGTCTTCAAAGCCTGAGCAGTTTCTCTGGCAGCAATTCCTAAGGTCAGATTTCATCAAGGACTCTATTGGTACCCATCTAAAGATCATCTTCGTATTTTATGACAGATAAATTTGGAGGTAATAATCACACTGCCAAATAACACTACAAATGCAGTTGAAAAGAAAACCTTCAAACGTGAACACATCTGAAATACACAGTATGATTTGCCTAGAGAAATACCTGTAGTGAAGCTGTACAGTAAATATTATACCCTGAAGATCATATTCCAAGCACAGTTCTATGTAAGGGACTAAATCTTAGTAAAGCACTGAAAATAAACAAAATTCTAAAACCTGAAAATGAGACAAAACACCTACTCCAAACTATAGGGTAAAGTGATTGTCTTTAGCAAGAGATGGTGTAATTTCAGAACCACAGCATCTCTGATGCACATGAAAATGCAATTTTGGATTTTTTAGAGAATAAATACTGCAATACATTAAGTGCAAGTTATTTAAAAAGATTAGAAGATATCTTCAGGGAAGATAGGACTTGATATAACCTCACTGTGAGAACAAGCACATGAAAATAATCAAGTCACATAGAGGATGTCATGAGATTCTGTGGTCTGTCTGGCCAACATTAGAGGACATACATCAGCTCTAAAACTAAGATGTACAACTGTATGAATAATGGTCCCATTATTCCATTTTTGAAATTTAATTCAACCCTTAATGAAAACCAGTATAAAACAGTCTTCTAAAAGACCTTAATAAGCACACAGTCCAGTTAATAACATATGCAATTAATTTACATGGTATATTTTGAATGATAATGTTGAAATCATGCTATTCCTACCAAAAGAAAGCTATAGAGAACATTCATATTTGACATACAAGACCCCTTGGTTACCCATATTTTGGCATTAAAAATGATGAGAACGTTGCAATATCCCTACTGGAAATGTTTAAAAAGCTGGGACAACCAAATAAAACTCCCAAAGCACTTACATAAGCTTTTAACACCAGTGCTTTTAAAAATCTCTCCTAATCAACTGAATATTTTTTTTTAAGCACAGAAACTTTAGATCACAAAAAGCAAGTGATATTCTATATCAAAGTACAGCCAAGCTAGGCATAGAAACAGTACTGCCTGCACTGCAGTTACAACCCTTCTGCTTAACAAATCCCAGAAAGCTTTTCACTTTTTCAGGAAAAAAAAAACCTTCATAAAATACCCACACATTTTTTTTCCTTTAATTATAGTACCTCTATGCATCTTTAAAGTTTGACTTAATTTATCACAGCACCACAAAATCAAAAAGGTCTGATTGTTTGCTTTTAGTTTGGTGCTGCTTTCATCCTCTACAATGACTTGCAGTACAAAGTGAAAAGAAACTTGTTGTGACAGTTGCAGACAAGAGGGACTTATTGAGTAGTGAATATAAGCTGTAAAGAATTTTTATCAGGGGGAAACAGAAGAATATCATAATACCTGCAAACACTCAGGGCTTGCTTGAGCACATAATGGGTTTTGCATAACAAGATAACATGCAAGAGAAAAGATTTTTATGAGCTTTGAAAAGGAACTCATTGCTTTGTAGGATTTCCCAACCAAAGAGCTCCTACAGCTTGATGTTGAGAGCTACCAGATTAACTTATTAGATATCAGCTGGCAAATACCTGCATTCCTTCACCAGATACTCTGTGCTAACTGCTGCATAACTATGTGATAGAAACACAAGCCATCTTAACTCAATTATATCTCCTTGAAATTAAAGCAACAAACTTTCGTAGTCCTGAGGCAATTATATACATTGAAGTGGTAATTGCCATAATGGATTATATCAGTAATATTAAAACAAATCCTACAGCAGCATCTGCATCAAGAGTTTTCATTTCTTTCAGATATAAGGAGATAAAACGTTTTACAATCTGAGAGGAAACCTTTTTTTCCCCCTGCAAGGAGCATATTCTTATTAAGATGCTTTGGGTTTCTAAACAAGTAACAAAAACAAACTCTGGAATCTGTGTGCCCACATTCCCTGTTGACTTTAACTCAAACTATAATCAATGAGTCAGAGACACAGCCTGCATTATACATGCAAACTGGTAACATTTAGTAAGAGATGTTTAAACATCACCAAGCTATCTCAAGTATCTTGGCATCCTGTGCTTCAAAAAATAACCGAAGACTCTTTTAACCTTCTGAAAGGACACAGCAACATTTCCAGTGGCACTGACCTTTAAACTGCATGACATTTTAGTTCCCTCCTCCAGAGTTTCAGTGGCATATATGTACAAAAACAGATGTTTCAACCTGTTCTGTTTACATACACACAGCAGACTGCAATGCTATTCCTTCATGAAGCACACTGCTCACTAGCAATTGCTAGTAACTTGCCACAATTCACTATCAGACACCAAAAAAGGAGTAATTAAAGTAGTCTGTAACAGGAAAACCTTCCATTACGTATTTTACAGAAAGCAGAGGTTTTGCAGAGACATTATGAATCAAACACTACCTGTGTAGTGCTCGTTGCCTTGAGCAGCACAAGTTAACAACTGGGCCATTGACGAACCGACCGCTTTGGATGTACTTCCCAGGTCCTGAGCACATTTCTCAAGCTGTGTAAAATTGCAGAGGACAAAATTGTTTGCTTAAGCTCAACTCAAACAAAGTATTTTTTCAAGTAATATTAAAAACTTCCTCACTGAAACCAAGCTTTTACCTCAGCTACTGTACATGCAGTTTCTCTGACACCTGACTAGCACATTTTCCCTGGGCAGGATGACTACAATAATAAGCTAACATATCAGGTAACATGAAAAACAAAGCTATTTTATAATCAGCAATGGAAATCACTACCTTCATATGAGGAGAAGGGAGTTTTTGCCAAATAAAAAATTTTACTTTCTAAGCCTACCAGTCCAGTAGTCTTAGTTGAGTTCTCACCTTTGTCACTGTTGAAAACAAATTGCTTCTGACAAAAAAAGACTGAAACATTGCTGCTACCAAACTATAATTTGCTCTATGAAGAAAGCTCTACAGTCCTGTGAGTAATTCTGTTACAGAACATGCTTCTGCTGTAGTAGGAATATATATATATATTCTTTTAAAGAGAATTAGAGCAAAATGCTATCAGTGCCATCACTGTCCAAAGCCTCACTACTCATTTTGCCTCCAGTACTTAAAATTTTTAACAGCTAACTTTGTTTGTTTGTTTTTAAATGAAGAACATCCTTCCTCAATTACAGTTTCTCCTGGGAGAGGTTTTAACTGTCCATCCACAGCTGCCATTTTTGCATCTTGTAGTTCATTTTTGAGTGTCTGGACTGTATTCAAAGCGGAATCGATTTCCATTGGGCCACATGCTTCATGAGCCTGGAAAAAAATCAGATCAATATCACTGTTAGCAGCTGCAAGCCACTATGAGAAATAGTAAATGATTCAGATATAATCCTCCCCTCCCAGATTACTGCTTTCGTGATGTTAGAGGCCACTATGGGCACCTCAGGGGTTACACATCATTGATTGCAAACTCCTGCACAACATACTTAGCTTGCGACCAGAATAACACACGTAAGAGCCACCAGGGGAATGAGAGGCAAGTAACCTGTGTGCACATATTTTCACACTAGGTAGTCCAGGTACTGAGACAACAACTCCTGCAGTAGGGACTTTATCTTTGAGAAACTGCCTTTGTGACAAGTCACACTGAAACTTCTGATGTGGCAGCTCATAATTACCAGTACCCGAGGTGGAGATTTGAAAATAAGTTCAGACATCAACATGCTACAATGCTGGTTTTTTGAGCTGCAGTGTACACACACAAAAAAAGGCAAATGCTGATTTTTTTTTAATTTTTTTTAAATTTTTTTTTTTTTTTTTTTTTTTTTTTTTTAATTTTTTTTTTTTTAAACCCAGACATAGTTTAGAAATCTCTGCATGGAACATAGATAGCCTCTCCTTTCCTGACTTTTAGATACAATAGCATCAATTCACAGTCAAAACACTGACCAGAACAGCACTGTATCTGGATTCTCCCCACTTTGGCAGGTGTACAATATTATACTCGCTTTTCCCCGCTCTCCTTCAGCTGTCAGAGCAGCTCTGAGCATTGCCACTGCTCTGTGTATACCCTCCTCCTGTCTTCCTGATACGGAAAGGATATCACAAGCTTTTCAGTTTTCTTGCCACTTCTCCCTCCCATTTCTATTAGGACACAGAAGCCTCCTGGGAGTCTTGAGCAAACAGTGCTCAAAAAGCAACACCGAGAACTGAGCATGGCTTGAGCATGAGCCATTCCCTGTGGGAAGACACAGTGGGCCAAGCAGGAGAAAGCCTGTGGCCACCATCCCAGCCACCAGGCTTTAGCTGAGTAAAACTTGTGTTCACCTACCTTCTGGGAGGCAGTTCGTAGCTCAGCTAAGCTGGTAGCAAGATTCTTTGCACACTGACTCAGCTGCATGGCTGCTGCTTGATCAGTCACAGTGGGGACTGCAGCTTTAGCAGATGCCACCATTTTACTTCCAGGCTGTTCAAAGAGTAGCAAACAAAATTATTTTTCCTATCTCATTTTCTTTAAAGCGGGTTTAGGATTCAAGAGACAAAAATGCCTCCTCCCATTCACATACTCCTGAGGGTTCTAAGTTTTCTGTACTGACCATGAGATGCACTTCCCTGGTCTTCAGCCATGCACCTTCAGATACCAGCCTTCCAGTCAGATGTTGCACCCTGACATGACTCCACTGACAGTGTCCTCTGCAGTAGGCCTCATTCTGAATTACTCAGTACAATGACACTTCATTGGTACCAATGTCTGCCTGAGGTATCTGAGTACTCACACAGACTACTTAATAATACTTAAATGTGTCATTTTGCTACTTATCATCCATGTGGTATGAGCAGGTCCAGGTGGCACAGATGGCACATTTGTTTCAATGTTTGTTAATACCAACCTCTGCCAAAAATCTGTAAATTGAAACCTGTAATTCAAGCAATGACACTTGACAGGGTTTGCTGCTAATACAATTTAAATACTCTGCTGATTATCACCATCACACCATGGTATATACACACACAGAGCTAGAGAGGGGGTGGAACAGGGTCATAACTCCAGAGGGAATCACACAGCAAAATAATCAGAGTGAGAGCACTGTTTGTGATACTCTGCCTACATGGGACCATAAAGAACCTGCTAACAGCAGCCAATGAAAGGATTCATCTCCATTCCACACCAAAGGCAGGACTGACTGGTGCCAAGTAATGATCATGTCATTATGCAGAGAAATGTTTTTTTGTTTATTTCTTGTCATGTCAACAATAAACCCAACAGTTCTGGTGTTTTGTTATCAATGCTCAATATTTTTTCTCCTTTTTTTTTTTTTTTTTTTTTTTTTTTTAAACAAAAAGATATTTTGGAAGACAGAGTCAAATGTGTTTTGTTCAAAACTTGAAACAAGATCCATTAGTTATGGAAGCTGGTATCTACAAAACACAAGTTAATATTCCCTTTTCTTTGAGAAGAATTCTGGAGCTTGTTGCTAGAACACTAACTTTACCTTGACTAAGAAAGGTTATAACAGCATCCCAACTCATTGAGACCTCTGCTTAGAAAGGCACTGAATTTTCTCCATCTTGTTTTTGAAACTCTTTCTCAGCAATGTGTGTTTCTTCTTCATGTGCTTAGTTTTCTTCTTACTTTTATCCTCAGTTCTGGCAGTTTTCACTCTTCACAGATTCAACATACTTCAGCCATCTGACTGGAGGGACTGATTTCTCCTTAGCTATGTCTCACAGTCAGTGGTTAACTTCTTTACATGGTTCTTAACAGCATGCTGCTTGTTCATCACAAATAAAACCAAACAGCACTTAAAAAATGCTTCTTGCTCAGATGGAATCTACTATAGTGATCAATTCACTTACCTGAAGGAAGTTCTGGCTGGAATTTATTAGAGCAAGCTGGGCACTGAGGTCTTCTGCCTGAGCTTGACTTCCTCTTACACCTTGCACCAATTGAGGAATGTGGTCTGCAACATTCTGATAAATAAAGGGAGAAACTCTGAATAAATAAAAACTCCAAACTTCTAACAATTAAGCAAGTCCTCTCTTCAGTCCCCTCAAAGACAGGCTGTAGTATACACAGCTACAATACTCTTGTGCCTTCAAAGAATTTGCTTAGGACTCCCTGGAACTGCACTAACATAGGATAGGATTTTTCAGTGACATTCTACTAGTACTTTAAAAAGCATAAAGCACCTCAGCCTACTTTTCCTTGACTTGCAGCAATAAAAACTTTATAGTGTGGTTCAATCATTCTGAAGTGTGTTTTGGTACTTTATTCCTGAGCTGCCCTGATTCATGCTTCTTGTCCATCCATTTGACAATAACACTTCAGCAGTGCAATAACATTTTTTTCCCCTCTCAAGGTAAGCAGGTATTGGATCTTCTCTACTACGTAATAAATCAACATCAAGATCAAATCACAATATACTGTAAAAAAACCAATATGATTCACTATTGTTTAAGTTCATACTGAAATAACAGCTGCCTGCAACACCATCTTGAGATGTACTTTAGCTACCTTATTTAGAATTCCAACATTTCTTAGGCATACCACCATGAAAATGAATAATTGATGAAAGCCAATGTGGCTTTTAAAGATGCCTTCTTTAATGGTTTTGTTCTCATTCCCCATGTAACTTCTCTTCCATCCAGAAGAAAACCCTTTTGCAATATAGTGCCTTCCTGACTTTCTTGTTTAAATGAAATTTCTTTTAAAACCCTGAAGCACCATTAGTCCAAGCTAGGAATTAAGCTGCCAAATGTAGCTTAAATACAGAAGAGAAAAGCTTCTCACCAGATTCTGAATTCTAGCCTGGAACCACAAAAATGTGCTTAACTTTAGGCACACCTTAAAAACTGAGGCAGCTTTAACTTCAAGGTAGGAAACATGTTAACTCCATACTAAGGTCTGTATACAACTTATATATGGCCTATATACAATTTATTCTTTACAGTGAGGATCAAGTTGCTTGCAGGCTGAACTTCAGGATAGATGTGGTTATGTAACCACTACATTAAATAAGGATTCATTAAGGATTAAGGATTCATTTCGATTAGAGTATAAATAATTACTGATAGTTTTCGTTTAGTTTTTTGCTTTGGTTTTGGTTTGTTTCTGTGTTTGTCTGTTTGTTTTAATCTCCTTTTGAGTTTGCAACAACATTATTACAGAAGGTGATCTTCAGTTTCTCATAAAACAGAGTTCAAGAGGTAGTTGGCAGTGGACTGGCTATGTTTACCTTGCAGCTCTGCACAAGTTGCTGGTGGGCTGCTGTGTTCTTATTTGAAACAGCTGCATTCTGAGAAGCTGCAATAGTCTGAGTAGCAGCCGCTGCAGCTTGTTTCGCTGCAATCTTTGGAGAAAAAAGAACCAGAGTTAAATCAGTAGCAAAAGTCTGAGTAATTCAGAGGATGAAATAGATACTATAGGTAACTTCGACAGTAATGACTTCAACAGATTAGTACATTCTATCCTTTGACTGATTTGATTCACCTTAAAGAAACTCAGAATTGCTCTTCACAAGATGAAAACGAGCTGAACGTTGATATTCATCTCTAGCTTGCCAATAAAGAAAAAGCTGGAACTAGAAGGATTTTAAGCTCTTATTCCTTCTTAGCTTAGCTTGCAATATGACCAAAGAAGTAAATTACATGGGGCAGAAGTGATCTAACTGATTAGTTCCTTAAAAAAAAAAAAAAAAAAAAAACAAAAACCCAAAACACTAGAGAAAAAAAAGCAAAGTGCATCAAGTGCTTCATGCTGCTATGTTAACACCTGTGACCAATCACTGAGACTCACCTTCCACTGGGATTGCTCTATGGCAAAAGCACAGACATGAAGACAAGGCAAAGGTACAAAATACTGTTATTACTGAGTCTAAAAGCATTGAGAAGACCCTCAAATACTCACGAGTCTTGTTATCAACTTGTACCTACTGCAAAATTAAAAATTTAACAATTTGTCTGAAGTATTCTAACGTGTAGTAGAATACTTTTCTTCAACTGGCCCAGTAAATAGAACCAAGCATGAAATTCATGCTCATCATTACACATTTCTGTAATGCCAGATATACTATAACAGCAAAACAAAACAAAAAAATCCTTTCTATAAAGCTTTCTTAAATACAGCTAAGAAAATTGAGACATCAGCCTTTATTATTTGAAATATTTTCAGTTCTAGCCAGATAATATAATTTAAATGCACTTCTGAAACTTGTTTACCTGCTTAGATCTCCTTGCTTGACTAATCTCATTGCACTTGAATCAGAGTACTGTTAAAACCACAGTTAGAAACTAGGAATAAAAAAAGGCTTCTTATTTTTAATCTATCTTTTCTACATCATAGCTGAGAATGGTAAGATTAAACTTGACCTACAAGACAAACTTCAGAAATATTTTATACTAAGTGCACAGTAAAGAGCTTTTCTCCCCCTTGGCTGTGTTACAGATAGGATGCATTTCTTACTTTTGTTTCAGCTTCTTTGATTCTCTCAATCAATTTCCAGTTTAATTGCATATGGTGTGATTCAATGTATCTTTGTATGAAAATTTGCAAGAAACTGGCAGATGTAATAATAAAAACACCGGAAGATCATGTGTGTAAGTGACAGATTATACAGATAAATTGAACAGTAATCAAGTAGTTTCAGGTTAGCTGTTTCAAACTGCAACTGCTCTGATTTCATAACTAAACCACCATCTGAATCAAATTCTTATGCTACCTTTCTACATCAGTAGAAGTTGTTCAGTTTTCTGAAAATGATGGCATCATATACCAGCATCTCTAATTCCAAGTCTTGAACTCAAGCTGAGCTTACAGTGCTATCATTCTACACTTAGCACTCTTCCTGAAGTAGAGACCTTTTCTACTTGCTTGACATCAGCTACAAATATTACTTATAAAACAGAGTAAACCAAAAATTCACCAATATCTGGTTTCCAACCTCTAATCTGTTGACAATTTTCTTTTTGATGGCATTCTGGGCAGCAGCATTTGTAGCAACCCGCAGTCCCTCTGCTGCTTCTCTCAGACGCTGCTGTTGATCCTCATTTTCAGGATTGGCTGCAGCTCCCTGCACAAAATTTCAGAGCAAAAAACATGAGCCAGTAGAAGTTCCAGGAGAAAATGTAGATAAATATCAAAGGCTTTAGTTCCAGACAGTGTTTGCCATGTCAGCCTTTATTCTCCTTATATAATCTTAAGCAAAATGAGAACATCAGATGTTACAAGACTTTGAGGCAGAAAATTTATTGCTAGTGCAAGGTTGTTACAGTACACATTAGATAGACTGAAGAAGTGAACTGAACACGTGCTTCATGTACCACTTTAGGTCCTTGGGAAAAAAAGCCTTAAGATATGCTTTGTAGCCAGGCATATGGGTCCTCCTCTAGATCCCTAGCAGAATGGCTAGCCCTGATCTGTAAAATCACCTAAGTGCAGGTGCTGGGAAACAGTTCAAAGAACATGTTCCTCCCTGGTGGATTGAAAAAGATTTCTAGCACAGAAAGGAAAGAAATTGTTAGATATTTGCCTGTCTTGTGAGAACAGGGGCTGGGGGGAATAAGACAGGCAAGATTCCCCAGGTGAAGGAAACTGTTTCTAAGACAGAAGCAGAAATATTTTGTTAATGGCTTCTGTAATAAAGATTTTTAAGAGATTGCTATGGGTTTGTTGTTCCATTTGTATTGGTAGACTGGGAAAAGACTTTGTACCACAGCAGTTAAGGGCTGGTGGGAAATGCTCAAGATGGCTTGAGTCAGAATTACCCTGGACAAAGATGAACAAACCAGAGCAAGAAAGGTGGGTTTTTGTTTGCTTGTTTAAGAAAACCCAGATAACTAATAACACTCTTTTTTCTGAAGGCCCCTAGGATAAGCCATTAAATACAGAACACCTATACAACAAGAAAAACCATTTCCACCACCGGCCAGTTCCTACCTGTAATATCCCACAGACAACCTCTTGTCTATACCCACACAACTTTAAGCTGACCGTTCATTTTCCTGGTACCTTTGCAGCTTCAACCATGCGGGCTGTAGAATCTGCCAGGAGCTTGGCGGCCGCCAGCAGCTTCTTAGAGTTTTCCATGTCAATTTCTGCTTCAGCATCTGACCTCATGGCATTGACCAGATCAGAAGTGGCTTGAGCCAGCACCCGAGCCTGCCGTACCATTTCACCTGTGGCATACAATTATATTTTCACTTCTTTCTGCATTTCAGTTTTGGTATCAGAAGTCATCTCAACGAGATGCAAATAAAGTTATATTTGCTGAAATGACCTGGAAACTTCATAAACTAAATCTTGGATCGCAGCATAAATGGAGGAAAACCACTACAGTGGAGACTGCAATGAAGGAAAAATAGATGTTTTCATTCTAAATATCAAGATTGTAACCAAAAATCAATACTTTAAGGTAATTTTCAATATATTCAAGGAAACTCCTGGCTGAATGAAGACTAATAACTTCCCTTTCAAATTATTGTCCAGATTCCACTTCTTTAATAAAAATAGTCATCTTGCACCTTTTTTTCTTTTGGGAAATTATCCTCTGTCAAATGTAAACTAAATTAAGAACACTGTCAGAAGATACTCAGCCCCAATTAGATGATTTGGCAAAAAATAAAGTTTATATTTAAGATACTGGAGTCATGTTCTGTTCATGATGAAGCACAGAGATGAAACTGCAATGCTTCTGAAGTGTATACATGCCCTTTCTAAAGTAAATTCCTTTGTTCACTAAAACATACACTTGAACTCCTTCATAATATACTTGAACCCATAAAGCCTCTGACTTTCTGTAGCTTATCAGGTCAAGTAAGTCGTAGGTGAGTCTAAGGCCTCTTTCTTTTCAAATGGTCTTAAAAGCTTGAGGGAAAGACAATCAGAGCAGCATTTTTCTTATGTGTAAAGGTGACTTGTAGGCTTCACAATTAAATGACTCAGAGCCAGTCAGAGCCAGAAAAACACAAGTTTTCTAGTTGCTATCTATTATTTCCCAGGGTACAATGCTGCAATTAGATTTTTTATCAATAATGGCTAACTCAGCTCCCAGTCCAAATATTCCAACATGCAAATACTCAAAAAATCCCTTTAAGTGCCCTTTCTTACAATAATAAGTCAGTAAATCAAGCAGAAAAAAATCACCTGTTTGGGTCATAGTCTCTTTGCTGTCAAAATCACAACCACCAGAGTGCAATGATAATTTGGAAACACAGACTGAAATCTGAATGCTTTCTACTGAAAACTAAGTATTGCACAACAAGGTATTTGACTGTAAATAGAAAAAAATGCTATACAAGGTTATTTTTTTTGCTGCTACCTTCAGTAGAAAAGCTGCATCTTAAGTGACAGCTTAACATAGAACTCAACATGCTTTCCTGTGGATATCTACAGTAATTAAATTACTTAAGGCAGGTACAGAGCATTGGAAAAACATTTCCACAGCTTTCAATTCGAAGATTTAAAGTGGTTTAGCAAACAATCCTGTGTATCTTTCATCAATTTTAATCACTCATTTTTCTTGTGAAGATGATTCTAGGGTCAAAATACACTGAGAATATCACTAATTATTTCCTTAAGCATGTTCCTCTAGAAGAATACTGCACGACTGAAAAGCATTTCTTAAAAAAGAAACACCTGAACGTTTTCTCTTAGATGAACTGAGATGACTCTACAAAAAAGATTTGTTTGTACTGACTGTAACATGAACACACCTGTGACTGATATATTTTCTTTACTGATTATGCATTGATATAACACAAAAGACCAAAACCATACTAATAACTACAACTGCTTTTAAAAACATTACTTTTTAGATGTTCTCTGAATAGTCTTGATTTTTAGTTGATATTGCCCCTTTCACACTGTTGCTAAGTCATAACATTAATAACTATTGAAATGTTACCATTCTAAATCATTTACTGCTTCTTAATATTCATCTTGGATCAGTTAAATGTCAGACATCTCAAGTTTTGGTTGACTCTAGAAGCTGCACATTTTAGAAAACGCAGGAAAAAACAGAATTCAGTTTCAAAACCTACACATAACAAAATTAGTGACTGGGAAGTATTAACACCTAGGCATCTGTCCTCATATTTGGAGGAGAGAAACTCTGTGAAGCAAACCAGTGGTAGATGACAAACAAACTATTTGTCAGTGACCCTTTGGCATGATGTTGACTGTTTTCACAGATCCACAGTCATATGCATTTTGCTGATTTAATATTATGGCTCAAATGAGTACCCACCAGGACAGCCTTGGCCTAGAAGCACAGTACGCTTCAGAGAAGATATTTTTAGCTTGCATTTTTTTTCAGTATGCCCATCTCTGAATCATGGAATGCTATTGTCCACTACAGAGACTTACCAGCATCTCCCATCGAACTGAAAATACTCTCTGTGACACACATGATGGTATCTGTAGCCTGGTCATAGCGTCCAATGGGCTCTCCTCTGCTGGCAAACTGGCGGACGTGCTGCAAGAGGTCATTGAGGGCCTGGCTGACAATGCTGGCAGCTGCACTGACCTGCTTCAGTAACTCTGTGTCATCTGTGGCAGCCTGGCAGGCCCTCACGCAGTTCTCCACTGAACGGTCTACCAGTTTCCCTGCCTCAATCAGCTGCTCTTGACACACTGGAGAGCTGATGGTGGGACTCACAACCTGCGTGGTGAAAAGAGAAAAAGATCTTCAGAAAAGATCTATTTGCAAATTCTTAGCTATTAACAAATATCCACTACATTAGTTCTAAATCTTTTACTTATCTGTTTTTCACAGAGAGAAAACCCTGAAAGCAAGTACTTAAGTAGCTTCAGACACCTGGAGTAAGAACTTGGGCTCTGTGTATCATTAATTTAATCTCAATTTAGACTCTGAGAATGGAAGCTCTCACCTTGTTTCCTGCTTCTTCAGCAGCTACTGAACTGAGAAAACACTACACAGTGGCCAAACTCCTCCAGAGTAACCACATCCACTGTCAGACTTCTGTACTCTGGAACTCCATATAAAATGCAATCTAAATTAAAATTGCTCTTTTAAAGCTTTCCATCAGTCTTTTGTTTGTTTCTTTAAGTAAAAGTAATGCTGGGCACAAGCCAAACAATACTTTGCTTCTCAGGACACAAAACAAACAATAAACCCAATAATTCCAGTTTATAAAGAACCCTTTCCCATTTTGTTCAGTCATGTCTGGATCTGGACAGCTTTAAGCAATGGGAAAGCAATGCATCTCATATGAGGAAAATAGGATGCCACTGGGAGGCATATTGAAGAAATTCATAAGCAGAAAGAACATGAAGTCCAAGTAATGAAAAATCATATATAAGTATTAGGAAAAGCCCTTGAAGCCAAAGAAACAGTATCAAAAATATTGAAAACTCAACACCTAATATTGGCTATTAATTTTAATATAAACCTTCTGGAAGTTTATCAGCAATTGAACACCCACTTGCCTGGAGACTTGAAAAGCAGCATCCAAGTAGGAAATGCAAACTATTTAATTTTTAAAGTTAAATGAGTACCTATTTATTTTAAAGCCAAAATAGGCTGCAGAAGATATAATGCTCCAATTGCTGACTACAGAACTTGAGAGCTGATCTCAACTCCTTTGCAATTTGCTTAGACTGAAAATTACCACTTGTCCAAAGGCAACAGATCTATGAAAATGACTGAGCTACTGGAAATTAGTGTAACTATATTTAAAAATCAATTATCACCAACTTAATTTTATTTTCAGAAAGAATGCCAACTCCTAATTTAGTTTTAGATGAGGTGAATCCATCCTAATTATTGGCTTCATAAGAAAACTTTGATAATCTCCAGGCAAGCTATGCTTCTTGAACTAATATTTTTTTACTTTTTAAATTTTAACAATACTACTAAATAATCAGATGGGCTCTGTTGTCTGTGGAACCTTCCCTGGAGATTACAGCAACACTTCACATCCCCTGGGCTTCTGACTGTCACTGTTACAGGTGGCAATTCATTAACCAACAACTTTGATACTGCATCAATCTAGAGTTTTGATGTTAACACAGCAATATTGCCTGAGACCACTGGAAACACACAGCAGCAGACACTCAAAACAATGCTGTGCCACCTCACAGACCCTGCTAGCCTCACCTTTGCACAAGCCACGAGCTGCGAAGTGGAGAGTGCACACTGTGTAGCTGCAGCAATGACTCTGTTCTGCAGGACAGTATCTTCAGCCACCTGTGCTACATTCTTGGCCTTCAGCACTAACATGGCAGCAGCGTTTGCAACAGCTTTGGCCAGACTCATCAGAACATCCTGTTAAAATAAAGGGAAAACTCTGTCTTAAGAACCAAGGAATATATACTTTGTTTATATTAAGTCTCCTGAAAGTAAGTTCTCTTTTATGAAACCTTAATAATTTTGTTCCGTGTAAAGCAGCATACATGGCTGTTACTCAGAAAATTCAACAGTTTTCTTTTCTGTTCTCATTACAACCATTTCTCTACCTACATTATCAAGTAACTGGATTAAATACGTAGGGACTGTCAAATCTATGTCCCAGATTGCAATATGCTCATCTTTGCTTCCCGGGAAGATGCTGTAAATAGAAAAACATCCGGAGTTCACCACTACACAGCCGATAAAAACCTGCAGTAGGGAAAAAATAAGGAAAAATCTGCAACAGCAAGGAGCCAACTGCTGAGAGCAGACAGTACTTGGATTAATATTAAATTCAAGCAATTAATTGTGCTTAACAGTAATGACAACTGCTTCTCCACTTCTGAAAACACCATTTCCAACCAGCAGATTTCCATGATGTAAATAAAGCCCCATAAATTTCTGCTCTGAAATAAAACTCTAAAAGGATCTTAATTGCAGAAAAATTTTTCCTACAAAAATATTTCTTCATGCAAAAACAATTTATGAAACTCTGAAACTGCAAAAAAAAAACCCACATTCTTATCAATCCCTGCAATGAAAAAGTTCAGAAGATTTCTTCCAGTTTCCCACTTGAAATGCCATATTCTGGGGTGGATTCTTCCTGATGCCTGTATTATTAAAATAACTTGTAAAAAGACACTACAGATGGATTAATGCATAATTTTAAATTCACAGAAAAAAACCCTTGGGTCTCATAAATTCAGTACTCTAGGTTATGATTTTGATTTTAGGATATGAAAGCATGATAAATGATCTCCCCTCTTATTCATCTTTTTCAATACTCTAATATTTATCAAAATGTTGAGGTTCTTTCTTATACTCAAGAAAGAAAAGCCTGCAATACATACTCAGCTAAGAAAACATGAGAATGAAACTTGCAGACAGTTTACTAGTGGATCATGTATTAAAATAATCTGTAATTAATATTAGCAGACACCTCAAATACTGTGCACTCCAGTTCTATCTGTTACTGTGAAGTACTTCCCCTTGTTTCTGGTGTAAACATGTTCTTGGCACTGAGTGATAAAATGCAGTCATGTTTTTAACAGAGCATTGAATAAAAATGTTTTTAAACTGCTAATAACTAACCCAGTTCTTAAGTCATACAGGTATTATGAGTTGATAAGTGGTAATAATAATCAACTTAAGGAAATTTCTTCTACTGAGTTTACCAAAAGGTTGTGTGAAGTTTTGGTTTACATGCATGCAGACACAGCAAACGTGTATCTAAAAAGTACCATATCTAAGGAGAAATACTCATTATTTATTAAGAAACATTCAGTCATTCATTCTTCAAAAATACATGTGTAACAGGTCATTAGCTTCCAAAGACTGAAACACAGGGAAGGGCAAGGACTGAACTTGTCTGTGTGTATGCACAAGTTTTAATGCCCTGCTTCCCAAAAAATACCTATGGCTTTGAGAATAATCAATTATGACTACACATGTTCCCCTGGAAAACTCAATCATTATCCTGCATATGACACAGTCTATTTAGTGAAGACAGGAAGAGTTGTTAAATTGTTTGCTGTTCCTTATTTTTTCTGTCTGACTTGACACTGTGCAATATATGCACTGTGCTGCTGACTGAAGCAAATGAGAACTGTGATTCAAACACATCAAGTGTGACACAGTGTCAGTGATTTTGGCAAACAGGTCACAGGGTATCTCAAATTAGCAGATGCTAATTTTCCATCAGATGCCAAATTTTCCATCGGTAAAACAGAACAACAGTTGAACATAATACAGAAAAGATACTATCTGTGCAACACTGAGGTACTGAAAGTCATCACAAAAGGAGCCAATGATAAATGTAAAATAAAATAAAATAAACATTAAATAAAAGCAGAGTAGAATTGGAAAAGCAAGAGTCCACCCAATATGCAAATAGCATGAGCCACGCATTTTAAACACCAAGGGGAGGCACAGTGCAAACAGCTTTCCATGAAGCAGGAAAGCATCTGTGGGATGCACAGAATGAAGAAGAGGCTCCTACAAAATCAGCACTCTGTGACTGTGTAATTAAAAACAGTTTCATAATGGATTGACCCTGATTAGCACTGAGAAACTTCCAATCTACTGTTTCCTACCCATATATTGGGAAGCCTGGTTTTATGCAGCAGCCTTCTCATTAGGCAGCTGCAGAGTTCTGATAGTGACAAGCAACTCCTTCATTACCTGGAACCTTTCATCTGTTTCATTCTCTCCAATTTGTCTCAGAAGCTCCCCGCTTGCCTGCCCAATGCTTCCAGCTGCAGTCAAAACTGTCTGTCGAGGCTGAAAAAATATAATGGTGATATACATTAATTCAGAGAAAAGGAGCCTGACTTGAATTTTACATTTCCTCCAGGAAGTTCTGCATTAACATGCAATCAATATCACTAAATATAAATCACACAGCAGAAATACTCGGAAAAATCTGTACTTTTCCACATGCACAGCTGCACATCCATATTTCAGGGATTTCATCTGAAGAGCTCCCAGAGAACTTGTAAAGTATTTCGAAGATGTTGAACAGACATTGTTGTAATAACTCCAAGGATAATTGAGGGTGGACAGTCAATATGCTAACTGATCTGAAACATCAGGAGTTTTCATGTTTTTCAAAACAAATACCTGAAGAGATCTAAGGCAAAATGGCTGCAAGCTCCAACTTGTAACAAACTGATCAATATAGTCTACCCTGGTCAGTACTACTCTCATTTCTGAAAAACTGCAGCAGAAGGATGAGCTTTTCATTTTATGTTCCAAAGCAGACAAAGATAGTGAATATAGAAGTCATGAGTAAGTACCTCTCCACCTCCTATTAAATTGAGTCATAGTACTGTTTGAAATTTGTTTCTAAAAGAGAACACATAACCAGATAAATTAACTATTTACTATACAAACCCATTAACCTCCACACCTAACACAGACCATTCTAACACCAAGGTGGAAGACCTAGAGGCAGAAAGGCAAAGGCAGATGAATGAATAAGAAGCAGTCAGAAGAAGTGCTTGCACAGGGGACAGTACGAGGCACGGAGCAGGTGAGGCTTAGAAGCTAACATGTCTCAAGCCAAACCCCTGCACTTCAAAGAGGGAAACCTGAGAAGTTCCCATGAACTCACCTCTCCTGAAGTTGGCTGCACAGCCTTCAGCAAGTCCGAGACAGCACTGGCCAATGTTCGAGCAGCTTTCAGGAGGTCTTCTCCACTCCCAACTTCATCATCCATGAGAGCAGCAAGCAGTTTCACCCCTTTAGACATCTCAGTGAGGTTGGAAGAGATGGTTGTAATGGCACATCCCACAGCAGTGTAATCAGTGTCAACTGGGTCTCCTGTACAGCAAATATTTTTTCATTATCAGAATGCTTTAATGGTTAAAAGCAAAAAAGAGGCAGCTATCACAAGCTACATTCTGTTGAGAGACAAAAGACACATTTAAAGAGTCAACCAATGCCTACTCAGTAATTTCATTGTCACTTCAAAGACTGCTATCATTTTTCTAGTTTCTACATTTCTTCTTCTACAAGAATTTATTGAATAGTATGCCTCTCAATCAACACAATTTGCTGACAAGTTCACAGTTTCAGCTATCTTCCAACACAAGGAACCTGAAGTACTACAGTATTAGCCTCTTTAAGCAACTTACAGGTCCTTCCAACTTGCAATGTGATGAAGAAAAAAAAAAATTAAAAATCAGTTAATAAACACATCACCTCTCTGTAACAACTGTCAGATCAAGAATGCTTTTTGTAGTAAACTTGCAAACGCTCTCTACTTTGTTGAATAAGCAATCTTAATGAATGGTTGCACCTTTAGTACAAAACCTAAATTTAAAATACAAAACCAGTGTTAAGAAGGACTGAAAGCTTGATCTGCCTATCAGTGCACTTGGCTACCAGGATATTTCGATGAGAATTTTTCTCCAGCTGCTCCATACTCAGTTTCCATGCTACTTGAATAAGACTAAATAAATAAGAGACTCTAAGGAAATGCTTCCCTTTCAAATTTACCTGCTGTAAGGTTTACAACAGATGCAGTTCCTGCAGTGATAGCATCAACCTGAGAGTGTATTTCATGTTTTGATTCATCGACCTTGTTCTGAACCCATACTCTTGATGCCTGAAGAGCAATAACAAAAACAGGAATTAAGGATTGCAGTGAGGCTGTATAAGCAGAGATACTATGTAAATCTCTTGTTTCTTCACGTAGATTTAAAAGAGAAGCAGAGGACATCAACCAAGATCTTAAAAGTGAAAAACGAAAGCAAGCATTTTCTTTGGCTGAATCACTTATTTCAAAATTGCTATCACATTTCAAGAGCTGCACTTTTAAGGTAAATGCCATAAACAGAGCATCCATGAAGCTTAAACACTCTTGACTGACAGTCCCCCATAAAGAGCAGTCTCTTCATCTGTCCTCCTGCTTTAGCCTGGGTCAAGAATGACAGAATCATATTGCATTCTTATTTTAAGTGTCTAGGAGGCAGTCACTCCCACCATAAGTATCACCCATAGTCTGCATTTATTTGTACATGAAACAAACAGGATTCCAGGCCTGGTTATGCAAGGAATTCTGCCACATCTCATCTCCGAAGACTAGTTAGAGTCAAGTAGAAAACTGCCCTCAAATTCTCTAAAGAGAACATAAATTTTTGTACATCTCATTCTAAAAGCTTTAGCAATACCACTTCAGATTAAGGGAAAATGGCTGAACTGCACTGTAAACACCCCAAAGTGTTAAGATGTATTTCTAGGAGGGATCAGAAAAACTCACCATGTCTTGCCCTAGTGGGGGTAGGTTATCAACCTCACTGAGGTCAGCTTGGGCCTGCTGAACAGCGTGCATACTGGTATTAATAGTGCCCATCAAGGCCTGCTGGGCTGAGGTCTGAAAGACAAAACCAAGAAAATGTCTGTGTGCTATGTTCCAAATGCCACTTCAAATAGATGTTACATATGCATGAAGAAACAGTGATCCACAACAACCACACCAGGCTATTTCAGATAACGAGCTTTTCCCTGATGCAGAGCTCTGGAGAAAGCAAAGCTCTCTAACACTCCTCTCACAAAGTCTTAATTCTACCCATGCCATTTGGTACTTCTCTGAACTTGCACACATTGATGAAAAATCATGAATTTATTCAAAGCAAACAATGACAAGACAAAACCATCAAACTGTCTTACTGACTTGCAATCCAAGAACAAAAAAAGCTCAGTTTGCTTCCAGAATACCATTACTGACTTTCTGGAACAGTCTGTCAACATAATTAAGGATGATTTTCTAAAACTAAATTTACATCTGTATGCATGAGCTGGCAGGAAACTGAAGGATTTTAGGCAGAGCAGCATGGCTATCTGTATGAGGTGTCTGTGGTGAGGTTTTGGCTGCAGGAGAGACCTCTGTGAGAGAGAGCCCAGAGCTGCCCCATGCTGGGCACAGAAGGCTCCACCAGAGCCATGGCAGGACACAGCTGAGCCCAGCAGGCAACCTGGGGGCACCTCTGGGATGACAGTGTTAAGAGAAAACATCATATGGCAGTGAGGGTAAAAAGAAAGTTCAAGAACCAACCCAGCAAATACCAATATCTGAGAACAATTGTGAGGAGGGGCAGCAGAGCAGAGATTCCCCAGCAGCCCACAGGAGCAACAAAAATGGAGCAGGTTTTTCCCTGCAGCCTGTGGAGAGGGTCATGACAGAGCAGATATTCACCCTGCAGCTCCCAGAGGACCCCACACTAAGACAGCAGCACGGGGAAAAACCACACTGGAGCAGGGCCTCCTGATAGTAACTGCAGCCCATGGACAACCCACACTGGAGCAGGCACTCCTGATAGGTTCAACAGCTCATAGGAGACCCATATGGAAGCAGTCCATCCTGAAGGACTGCAGCCCAGAAAAAGGACACAGTCTTGAGCTGGTGAAAGGTTATGAGGAAAAGAGAAGCAGAAGATGGGCTGTTAGAAACTGACCACATGGGAGCAAGAAGTACAACAGTCAGAAATGAAGGGGTGAAGTCAAAGGGTTGTGGGAAGTTGTTTGTCTGTTTCTCACCATCAAACTATTTTAATTGACTATAAATTAAAAGCAATTTTCCTCAAGCTGTCTTTTTTGCCCATGAGGGGAACAGGTTCTCCTTGCCTTTTATTTAAACCTATAGGGAAATAAAGCTTTTTAAGCTTTTTTAAAAATCTTATTTCTCCTTCCCCATCTTGTTGAGGAGCACGAATGAAGGAGCTGGGTGGGTATTAAGCAACCAGCCAAGGTCAACCCACTATATATACTTCACTTCTAGTGATATGTCATTATTTTAAGCATTGATTATATTCTCTACAGCCTGTTCAGGGCTTTTGACAGTCTCTTAATTTCAATGAGAAAACTCACGTTCAGCTTTAAGCCTGCTAAAAATTCTACACTGGTGGGCTAGTAGTAAGCTAAAAGTAAGCCTTTTTCTTTTTTTCTTAAAATTGCTTACTGTTGCCAGTCTTGACACCTTTTTCCTAATCCCTGGATATCAGCTTAACTACTTAAAAGAAAACAGAAGGTTGGAAGAGCCAGCTTTAAAGAAAATGAAGGACTAAGTCAAAATAGAGTACTATAAATATTTCAGAAATGCTCAAAACTTATGCTAAGTAAGCCAGGCAGGAGGTCACACTCAACCTCTTCCTGCTCACAGCAATAGGTATAACCTGCTGTTTCTGACTACTTGCAGCACAGACAAGTTTAAAATGGAAAACAAAGTTTCAAATACAAAACAAACAGGTTCCTCACAAGTGGGGGCATATGTCCTCTGTGCATCTGCCCAATTGTGACTTGTTGCTGGGGAGAAGGCATCATGCCAATGTTGAAAGTCTCTGGGCCACTGGAGCCTGAACGCATCACAGCCGGTAGTGCCACAGAGCCATGCTCCACCTTCCCTGTTCGGTTGAACTGCTGCTGCACGATGGTGGATCTAAAAAATGGTAAATATAAGAAAAATCCAACACAGAGAGAATTAGTTAGTGCACAAAAATTGAGTCCTGCCAGATGTTCTTCCTCTAGGATTTTAAATTGTCTTTCACAACATTAGGAAAAGCTAGAAAAAATGACTGTCCTTCTAACAGTTTTCTGCTCTATTATAAGAAATCAAATTTAGGGCTTTGGCAGATGAAAAGTTACTATCAGCAATGAGCAGGCACCAAGGAAAGAAGAAGGTCATGTGCAGTTTTGGTGTGGGTGAAAGAACAGCCTGACCATTTTAATATGCATAACAGAACCAGAAAAAGGTTTATGGCAGAGCTGCTTTGCTTCAGTCGTATCACAGGCTGATGGATAGATATGAGAAAGCATGAACCCTGTGTAGATACCTTCTGCAAGCAATTCCTAGATTTGGGATAAAAACTAACAATCTTCCATCTTTATACACACATGATAGTAATCTGGCAGCCTATCAGATAAAAGGGCTAAGAGGCAGCATACTTTCAAGAATAATAAAGTTACTGTGATCAATAGTCATGAACTGCTTTGCCAGATACACTGCTCGTTTTTACACAAGATTCAAGCTTTAAGAGCTATAAGTGTTGACAGAAATTCTAACAACACTCTGCTTGAGAAAAAAAGTAATTTCAATTGTTAAAATCTTGTCTTAATCTATTACAAGATTTGGGTTTCTCTGCACTGCATCTAACTAACACTATATTCTGGAAGACATCTGGAAGGGGCAATGTAAAGAGAAAGCACATTTCAACATATGTGACCTGTCAAAAGCTGAAATTTCACATAAGGTCACATTACATTTCTAACAAGTCTATTTTCTATAAACCGTATGTTGAACAATAAATCAAATTGACTTTTCACATACACACTGCTGACACTGCCATCCTCTGAGTTCCAAGAGGAGACTCAAGTGACTCCTTGCAGCTTATAATGTCATGAACCTGTTTCTATTCCTTCACTGCAAGGGAAGATTTAATATTCCTTTTCAAGAGTATGGCCAGCTCCACAATTCTGCCTTTTGCTATATTCAGTTACTCCTTAATCACAACTATAGTCTGACCTACTAGTACCAAAACCTTCCCTTTACTCACACCACAACTCTGATCACTTGTCTAAAGTAGTATTGTGAAATAAGCCACCTCCTTTCATGACACAGCATAAAATAAAATTTATAGGAGTCACATTTACTGGAAACCATGGGCAGACATAAGCAACTAAAACCCTGAAAATCCTAGGTGTTTGAATGAAGATCAAAAAATCCAATATGATATTCTCAGCTCTGCTTGCATGAATTCAAACATCTAAATGCAATGTTTTCAGCTCTACATCATTAGTCTCTCCCTAGCATCTTACTGAATTACAGTCTGAGTTCCTTTGTTCAAGGGTTAAGCTGCCACAAACTGGTACCACTGCTGGTTAAGGTACCAATGACTTTATGACAAATACTTGCTCTTCAAACCTCAAATGAAGCTAGGAGACTGCTGATTTGCCTGGGGACAGTACTTCCTTCTACTGAAACACACTGTAGAAAAGAACTGTTTCCCAGTAATAACTGTAGTATTCCATTTGAAAATAAAAAAGCTGCCACCATTGACAAGGTTACTCTTAAAAAAAGGGCATTTACTCCTGCTGTGTATACTCACTTCTTAGGTGAAACAGACTCTTCCAACATGGTTGATTCCTCATCACCTTCAAGCCCAAATCTATCCTTACTTTGTTTCTAAAGGAGAAAACAAAAAAGTTAAACGTTGTCTGCTTTTTGCTCTCTCTTTATCATTTCCTTGCCCCTCATCAGAAACCTAGTCAAATCAGCTGCTGCAGTGTCTTGTCCAGTATTGAACATCATGGGTTTTGGCAGTGTGTGGTAACAATGTCCAAAATCAGAAGAGGTGCCCTACAGCACCTACCAGATTGGATCCTAAGCCCTAGCAGATTAAGTGCATAAAGGAAAAAAGCCTACTGGC
Organism: Florisuga fusca; assembly: GCA_038090715.1. NCBI lineage: Eukaryota > Metazoa > Chordata > Aves > Apodiformes > Trochilidae > Florisuga > Florisuga fusca. The sequence continues at coordinate 3,542,768 of JAAWXA010000040.1, read as the reverse complement.
ACCTTTTTGAACAAAGGGATAAATAAAGTGCTGAGATACTGTTTTTTCCTCACAGAAAAAAAAAAACCCAACCAAAACTAAGCAATTCTGAGGACCGAGTGGTAGGGGAATACAGGAAATCCTGGCACGATGGGACATCTACCAATCCCTTTCCCACTCCCCAGGAACATGGGACTGACTCAGGTAACTAGAACTCAGCTACAAGTTCTATTTAGCATCCTGAAATGTTCCTGTATGGTACTACCTACTACTCAGAAATATATATCCATAAGGAGGATGATCAATTTAATACTATATCCAAATGATTTACCACAGATTTAAAACTTCTGGACAGTCTGCCCATCTGATCTGAGGCAATTTTTTTATACTGGTATAAGGGAGGTAAATAAACACAAGAGTATTAAGTCTAAATGACTAGAAATAGGAAACTACCAAAAAGCTTCCTTGTAAAAAACAGTCTATTTCTACTCGTAACCTTGTGCAAAGACACTGTCTGCTTTCCATCTTGTTACATGATTTGTAGTCTGAATATATATATATATATATATATGTAGATGTGTCTATATATATAGAGAGAAACTTCCACTCTGACCTGGGGTACATTGAACAGGAACTCCTCATACACAACCCATACACATCACCTCCAGCTCTCTCCAAAGGAATTACTATTAGTATAGTTTGAGTTTATGCATTATCTGAAACTATTTTTAGTCAATAGCCTTACTTCAATATGAACATGAAATAAAAAACACATTTCAATTTAAAAACACTAAAACTCAAGTTCAGGGTGCCCTTTCAACTGATCAACAACCTGTAACTGAAACTGCAGGACAAACTGGGTTGGGAGGTGTTGCACCCACGACACTTCAGGAGAAAAAAGGCACCACAGACCCAACACCAGACCAAATAAGTTGGAATAGTCCAAAACACCATGAATTAACATTATGCAACTGAGAGAAATGAACTATACTTTGGGTCATGCACCACAGAGGTAACCTGGGCTCAGCAACTGGAAACTGCATGCTTCTCATGCATCATAAAGCACCGTGGGTGTTTATTAATGAATTGCTTCTAATTCATTAATTTTAAAGCTGGCTGTGTCAGCAGATTGTAAGGAAAAAAAAAAAATCCAAGATTTGAAAGGCAGTGGAAATATGCACATCTGCACTCTATCAAGACAGAAAGGCTGCTTTGTTTGGCATTAGAGAGCAAAGTTACTGTTGAAGCCTAAGAACTAGAATCAAGTTTTAAACCATCTATGGTAACTTGCTATTTATTTTCCATGTATTAAGCCTGAGACTGACAGCCTCAGAGAAAAAGACACATACTGTGATGAATTCCTCAGCCTCCAATTTCATAACACTTGATGTCCCATCCTGTCTGCATGAACAAAGGTAATAGATTTTCCTGAGCTGCTTAGCTGTCTATTGTTTCATTACTATTAAAATCTATTACAGCAAATGATGGTATAGTTTGGTTAAAGTAAAATTACTCAATAAAGTAAATTACTTAAATAAGTAAATTTCTTAATAAAGTAAAAATTTGTCAAAGAGCAACCAGTGCTACTTTAACACCTCAGTATGACTACTCAACTCCATGGTTTTTTTGGCAAAAGTAGTAGTCTTGGCTGTTGTGCTTATTTATTTACAAATATTTTCAATGCTGGAGGTGCACATCAGCCTCTTCTCTCTCTTTCCACACACACTCTATAAAACCAAGTTCTAAGACAGTCTGGTCTCTTCATAAACACTGAGTTTAGCCCTCTGCACAACTGAGCTGTTATTCTTTGCTTCACTGATAAAAACATTTTTCAAATAATATAATGATTTTTTTTTTTCTTCCAAAATACTTTCCTCAATTTGATGCATTATATGGAAGAGCTGCTGGACAACCACTCTGTAGCCCTTAATGTAGTTTTAAATGCTGCTCCCATGGAATCATTTATTTCCATCTGATTCACCACTTTGGTCCATAGCTTAAAATACATAGTTGAAGCTTGGGACTCTTCTCTGGACATGCACTCATATTCAACAGTTTACCCTCCTGACAGAAAAACAGCCCAGGTGTGTGTAATGGACTGACCCATACTGCAGGTAGTTACCAGCCTTGATATTTTCCTGAAGCACTCACTGGAGTTAAACAGAAAATCTTTGTATTACTTGAAGGTAAAAACAAGTACCAAAAAACACAAGGTACAACATTGACTTCATGAGAGAAACAGAAATGCTCTCACACATATTCGAGGTTTTGCACTACTGTACAGTGATTTCTACTGCATTTTCACTACCTGTCATATTAACACTGTACCTTCTTTAGGATGATATCAATGTAGCCTGCAATTAACTGAGAGATCTGTTCTCCTTCAGTGGTCTGTACAGAGTAATAGCTTTCCTGATATTCACCAAAATCCTGAAGGAAAAGGGGAAAAAAATCTTTATCAATGGAAAGTAAATAAATCAAGAAACAGTCAGATATGAGCGAGAGAATTCAAATTTCAAAATTATTTGTGTAGACATTTCACTATATCCAACAGTGAATGAAACTGCTCCAATATTCTAAACCAGTCTGTACAGGATAAGAGAGCAGAGGAGAAGAATTTTTTTTTTTTGAGGCTTAATCACAGATATTTAGTAAATTGAAATGCCAGAGGACCTAGAGATTCTTAGTCTGATTTTACCAGACTCAGTCACTAAAGGATAGAGAAATGTCTTCAGAATTCCATCCCAAGGCATAGTCTCCCATGCATTTAGAAATTAGATACACAGGATTCAAGTGAATTTAATTCTCTCGCCAATCGCTCTTGCTCTACCACTTTAAACAACCTTTTCACATCCAAAATACTCTTGCTGCAGTGGTATCTTGATGTTGACAAAACACAACATTCAAGTAAGTTCCCTAAATCTATAATAATAAAATGTGTTAAGAAACATCTACCTTTATGTTCATACTTTGCAAGTCACAAAGTGCATTATGAAAGTCAAGCACCAGAAGAGTTTAAGCAGGTTTTAACTATGTTTTCTTACTGCTTCTGTGGATTAGATCTAAAGAGCACTTTTTTAAAAGATTGAAGCAGCACTTTGGGGGAACCAGTCTGTCTAGAAACATCAAAATACACAGATTGACTCTATAAACCTATTTATTAGCTTAGGAGACAGAGATGCTGTGAATCTACATAATGCTAGAAAACTACAGATGGAACAAGTTACATTAAAGAAAATGTTCTCAGTGTAAGCCCATCTTCCTTGCCACACAGATTCCTCCTTCCTCTGAACATCTATAAAAAGATTACCAGAGTGAAGCTTTTAGGTGAGGCAGCCCAGCGTTTCACAGTTGTCAGTGGCCACTCCTGCAACACTTCTTTGGTCTTCTCATCCACACGCATCACTGAGTCTTTGGTGACACCAAGCAAGCGAGGAACCAGCTTGTTTTTGCCTTTCATTTTTTCCTGTAAAAAGGTGTGAAAGATTGTTTTTTCATTCAAATGGAGCTCGCCATAGAAGACAAGTGTGATGGAACATAGTGACAAAGACCAGCAAATGGCATGCAGATGAGGATAGTACAAAACTCCAAGCACAGCTTGTCTGGTCACCTGGTGATTCACAAGCAATGCAGTAACATTAAGCAGCTCTGCTCATCACTGAATCTTTGCTATGTTGTTCAAAAGACATTTTAACCCACACAAACATAAGAAGAAAAGGGGGAATCTGCATGCTGCCAGCTGATATCTTCTGGCTGTTGAATGTTCTGCCTCTTAGTTTTCCAAGACTGCAGAGCACAGACTCAAGCTTGCCATTTGCTACACAAAATTCATCAAAACCCAGAAATGAATCCACATGTACCATAACCCAATATGTATGGAGACTGCAAATAATCAATTCCCATTTACATAGTAGATCATTTGACAGGCTTTTTACAAGACTAACTACTCCTTACATGAGAAGTTTCATGACATGGTTAGTTGACTTTATTAGTTTGCTTTAAGCTATGACAAAAGAAAGCAAGACATTAATGAAAAATAGAAAGATATTTTTCCCTTTTACCATAGAGGTCAGTTACATTGCTTTAACAAACCCCCAGTGAACTGGCAGCTTGTTCTAAATGTGCACACTTGTTAGCTTTCATATTTTAGTTGCTGAAAACTGCATACCAGAACTTTAGTATAGTTTCTAATATGCAGCTTAGCTCAACAGCTGTTAGAGGACTGAGACTCCTTTCACCATTAATGGTGCCTAAAAAGATACTTTCCCTTAATTTTTTCCAAGCAAAGTGCTATCAATATGGTACCCTCTACATGTTTTTTATTTTATTTTCACCGTCTTTCTATGTCACGAACATTTGTGGATGACCAAGTACTTAAGGAAAATGCAGCCTATTGATATTCAGCCATCTAAAAAGATTCTGTCCTGTAACTGTGGAAAACTTAGAATGAAAATGTTTCTCTAACTTTAGCCTTTCCACTGACTGCTGCATACTCAGGCACTAATGCTTCAGCCCCATTTTCACAGAATGCCAGCATCTTGGTACCAAATTTTCTCAACAGTTTTAATACTGTTGGATTAATGTAAGGATTTTTACTGCAACAATTAAGAGAAATTAATCAAGAAGTTGATTAAGCTGTTCTACAGTTGCATTTTTTCAGCAAGCTATTCATATTATCGTTACACTTCTGAACAGGAACAACTTACAAGTTCTTTGTGAATGTTTTTCTGAGGACAGGAATTTGTTGGTCATGTCAACTTAAGGAAATTACATCATGATAGACCCCATTTTCTGAAAGCCATATGACAGAGCAGAAATTATAATTCTGTCCCAGGTAGTAGTTTACACTATTTTCAAATGCCACCTTTAGACAGAAGGCTGTAAGAACATCTTTAACCTTTGCTTAGTGAACTATCTGCCCTAATACATAAACCACCCATTAAATATGGCAACACTGAGATCTACATTACCTTAACAAGAAAAAATGACACTCCATAGGTCCGCAGAGAACGGGCGAGCTTCACATACTTCACTTTGGCCTCTATTTCAGTCATCTCACCACAGTTTTTGTGCTCCTGTAATGAGATTTCAGTATCACAGAAACAATATTTTCTGGAAACAAACAAAAAGGGGTATGGATGTTATCTGTTTAAGGATGCTTAGTTACTATTTATTACAATTGGAACAGCTGAAAAATACTAGCTACAAGTGTTAGCAAGGCTATGCCCTAATTCCTCACACTGGAGAACATAACCTGTGCAAACAGAACACTTCTCTTTCACCATCATCCATGCTATCTGTGCCTCAGGTCAAGCAGAGCTATACAGAAAAGCACTGCACATCCTCATCCACAAGGAAGCAAATATGTAACCTGTTCCTGCTCTTCAACTGGTCTCCCAAGCTCCACAAATTGAAGCTCATGCCTGAATAATAAAGGCATGAAATTAAAACTAGTTTTCCTAACAGGTTTTCCTAACTAGTTTTCCTCAGGAACAGCGTGGCCAGCAGGTCCAAGGAAGTGACTCTTCCCCTGTACTCAGCCCTGGTGAGGCCACACCTCGAGTCCTGTGTCCAGTTCTGGGCCCCTCAGTTTAGGAAGGTTATTGAGGTGCTGGAGCAGGTCCAAAGGAGGGCAACCAGGCTGGTGAAGGGACTGAAGCACAGATCCTATGAGGAGAGGCTGAGGGAGCTGGGGCTGTTCAGCCTGGAGAAGAGGAGGCTCAGGGGAGACCTCATCACTCTCTACAACTCCCTGAAAGGAGGCTGTAGCCAGGTGGGGGTTGGTCTCTTTTCCCAGGCACCTCTCAGCAAGACAAGAGGACACGGTCTCAAGTTGTGCCAGGGGAGGTTTAGGTTGGATATTAGAAAGAATTTCTTTACGGAGAGGGTGATCAGGCATTGGAATGGGCTGCCCAGGGAAGTAGTGGATTCTCTGTCCCTGGAGATATTTAAAAAGAGACTGGATGTGGCACTCAGTGCCATGGTCTGGTAACCTCAGTGGCAGTGGATCAGGGGTTGGACTTGATGATCTCTGAGGTCCCTTCCAACCCAGCCAGTTCCATGATCCTATGATTCTAACTGTGCTTCTATTATAGTACAAATACATATTTCTCCCCTTCAGCAATACACATCTCTCCCCCTCACTGAATAATCAGTAGTGAAGAAAAAAACCAAACACCAGACGAAATCTGCTGAAGGATGAAAAGCTGTCAGATTATTTCAACTTGTTTTTCTATATAGTTATATAATTAAAGTATACATACAGTACACACCTGTGAAAGCTCAACTTTCTTATCAAGGAAGTGAAACTACATAAGGTTTTTCAGCCTCACAATTACCTGAAATATTCTCTTTTCAGCCCCTCTTTGTTTGGTATATTCTTTAGGCAGGAATTCTTTTAGGCTAGAAAAAAACAAAACCAAAAACAATTTCATAGTTAATGGTGCTCTCATGAGGAGGGATGCTTTCCATACTCCTTAAGCCCCTCAAGCTTCTTAAAATGGGCATAAAATACCTATACAATGAAAAAAGCTCAGGCTAAATAAGTTAAGAGCAGTTAGATATCTTGATTACTTAAGAAAAACACTAGTTACAATGCCATGTAATACCTCTTCAGGTTTTGAAAAGTTATCAAAAGTAAATGACAGCTGAGAGACTTTGCATTCTTAAAACTATATAATGTCTCTCACCAGCTGAGAGGTGTTCACATCTAAATCCAAATGCACTCCTTGTCATCTGGGGGAAAAAGGGGACATGAAAGCTTGAGCCAGCTCTGCCTGAGTTGAGACACCACTAACACTTCCCAGTAGCACTCCGATTTACTGACATGAGGGACCAAGTTCTCTGTCTTCCAAGACATGTTAGAATACTAATATGGTACTGAATAAAAATAACCAGTCCTAATTTGTGTAGCACTCAGATACTAAGTGTCTCAGGACACAGATTAAACAAATCAAGTTTGGCCTCCATGACAGTATATTCAGAGAGAATCTTTACACACCTTACCTGTACCTTCTTGCTGTACAATAAACCAAATCCTTTGTCTCAGCCAAACATCACCCAAATTTCATGACATATCAACACCAACCCTGAACAAATCTCAGTTCTTTTCTGGATTCACTTTCCCACATGGAACACTCTAATCTGATGAACCTATGTCATTTACTTCGCAGTTTACTTTCAGCCTGACGAAACTTGCACAGAACAAAAAACTGGTTTCTAAGGATCTAAGGTTTTCTAAGGCTTTGGACTTCAAAGAATCACAAAAAAAGTCTCACTGGAGAACCTCCTCCTCAGTTTGACTAATTCAGTAAGCAAGAACACTAACAGAGAAAGCTAGAGCTACCCTCCATCACAGAAAGTTACAAGTTTTGAAAATGATGGATTTTTTCTTGAAGAAGATTGGCCAAAAAAAATTGCTCAACTTTTCTCTGGGGTTACACAAAAGCCTGCCACTGCAGACAACAAAGTAACTCAGAAGTCTAAATCAGAATTTTGTGCTCTTTTCAAAAATACTATTTGTTAGTGAGATTTTCTTTTCTTTTTTTTTTTTTTCCATAAAGATCTAGCAATATAAATCAAAGTAAGAACAACTCTCCTTGCTAATCTTTCTTCCAGTGCTGCAGTAATTATTTCTCACTAATATATGTTAATGAAATCTCTTCTCAGGAATTATTTACACAGACATATCATGAAGGAAGGCTGGAGAGCCAAATTAATTTTGTAGATAAGAACTGAACACAGCTTATTATCTTAAAAAAACCCATTTTTTATTCTGAAACAACTGCTGCTTTTATGCAGAATTTCAGAGGGTTGGTTAAATGGTTTGTTTAAATTCACTTTGAGGGCAAATGGAAAAATAAATCCAAAACCCAAATTGGAGGTAAACCTGGTTGGATTCTGGAAATAAATTTACATAGAAAAACTACAGTTATCACTGCACTTCCTATTCTCATCTTTTGTTAACCAGAGTTCATTTTCTTGTCTATCCATATGCAGATAAAATATCAAGACAAATATATTTCTAAGCATGTTGATTTACTTTGTGAACTAATATATTCTTTTAGAAGACACTGCTGAACAAACATGATTTGGAACTTCTTAAGTAGCAAGAGTTAAGAAAACCATGTTTTACACCAAGTGGTATACTCTTGCATATGTAAACTGGTAATTAGGTCAGATGCTTTTTACAACTGAAACATATTATTTCTTTGAGTTTTAATCTCTGTTCCTAGAAAAGACAATTTGAGGAGGTAAAGTGAAACAGGCTAGGTTAAAGGCCTGAGTTACTGTTCACCAAGTGTTCTTGGAAACAAAAAGGAGAGGTGGGCAGGTGTAGCTGCTCCTTTCCTATCCGCATATAAATACTTCTTTATTAGTTTTTCTCTCAGCAGATTCAACACAGTGAACACCTCTGTAGGTGTAATGCAAAACTTCAGCTGTATGAGGAAGGGCATGAAGGACTATTTGCAATTTGATAGTTTAAGAACTTACACATGTTACTTTGGCATGAGCTTCAAGAAAATTCCAAAACACAATAGCCAAGTGTTAACAAGAGGCAAGCGCTAATCTCCATCTTTGCCAAGAATCATGTATCAATGACAAAAAAGGATACAAAAGATCTCTCTACATAAACACATTGCAGACATGACAAACTAAACTACACAGTTTCGAAATAATGCTATGAAATACTAATACTATTCTGTTACATGCTGGGTTTTATGTGAGCAGACAGACAGTACAAAGAAGAGGTGATTATTAATTGGAACTGAAGGATGTCTGTTGAGGTGGTTTGTCTGCATAACTGAATTGCTATTTCAGGAAAAGCTTTCAGAAGTGGTGTGTTTGAAACAATCAGCGTTGCAGCATTGCATGTTCCAAAACAAGCCACCACTTAGAAATGATGCCCTCAGATACAATAAGCCCCACACTAAGGCTCAAAAAGTGTAAGAGTCGGCACTCAGAGTGGAACAGGAGAGCCACCAAACATGCACCCATATTTTTGTGCATCCCATTAAAGTAAATAGCTTCCTTTTACCCTTCCTACATTCCACTCTATTCCTCAGGCTATAACCCTCTGTTAACTCTACTAGAGCCAAACCAAGCAGATCATAATCAGTAGGAAGACAGGAGACAAAGTTCAGACAAACTAAACTTGCTCTGTAGAAAGCAATAAAGGCTAAAGGATGGGTCACTCAGAAGGACTCCTCATCCTCATCAGCAACAGGACAATTCTAGATCCTCAGTCATGAAATGCCATGAGAGGGTGAATCTTAACAGATTACTCATGTCACTATAAAGTGTGGGAAATGTGACCTGTATACAAAGCTAATATTAACCTTATTCAAATGTTAAAACATCCTTCCATTCATGTACTTTCCTAGTAAATTAAATCTCTGTGGTATCTACTCATGCATTCTTGTTACACATGGCATTGCTAAATGCAAGCAGAAGTCAGCTTCAGAGGAAGAAAAATATCACCATTCTCCCAGCTCCATACTTAACTGGCATCTGGGAGGGCTGGTGTTCTGTGCTGCCTAACAAGCCCCTGTCAAAGGTCCCCTCATCAGCCAGGGTTGCAATAAGCCTCCTTTCACACCATGATTGCAACAGGAAACACTGTATATCATTACCTCTGCTCAGACTACTACAGTGCATTTAGTCTGTGATAACTCAACATTAGTTACACCTGATGTCACCCAAATTTAGAAGGTAGAAGTGTTTACTCTAAAAATCCAGGTTTGTGTTTGTGTTCTACATGAGGTCCAAACTGGATCTGTGCTTGAAAGCCTCCAAACTCACAGGCCTTCTCAAAGGAGACAGGATGGGAACCATTCAAAATGTCATCACGAGCCTATAGGAGGTAAGCAAAGACACATCAGGGACAACCAAAGTAACTGTGACATCGCAAATTCCTTGAAAGCTTGAACAGCAACACACTTTTGTGTCTGTACGTCTCCATTATTCCATTCTGGATGTGTTTATGACTAACAAAATAAACAAAAGGCCAGCTGGATCAGGTAAATATAACAGAATCCTTCTGGTTGGAAAAGACCTTTAAGATCATCAAGTCCAACCTAAGAGATCAACATCTACAGAGACATTGAAATCTCGATTGTTACAACTTTCATCAAGAAAGAGGACTCAATAGGCGTTTCCTGCCATACATATATATAAATACAATGTATGTGTATACATAATGTTAGTGTGATAGTCTCCTAAAATACTTGAAAAACATGATGCAGGCTTATAAAAGCAATGCCATGTTTATTTTGCCTCGGATTAAAAATATAATTTAGAGCAAGCCCATTGGAATCAGATGCAGGTATGAAAAATATTAACAAAGAGCTTAAGTCATCTTTTTTTTCCAGACTGTGTTAAAGGAAATAGCACTGGAGCCTGCAGTTAAATATTATCTTCTGCATAACACTCTCAGCTTTGCTAAGGTATATATAATACCTCCACCAGTCTGGGCAACCTGCTTAGGTGGACTCCCACCATGTTACATGATCTGGTCCATTTCAAACAGAATACCTGCCTGCTGTGTGTGCTGTCTGGGTTGAAGATTGGAAAGGGAGTGCAGAAGCAGCTCTCTCATTGATTAGGCAGAAAAGAGATAAGCAGAAAGCTGGTTGCAAGACTGACCTGAGATTGCATATTACAGAGAAAGCATCACCTATAGGAGAAGAATGGGGAGAAGAACTGAAGAGAATAACTTAAAAGACTAAAGACATTCAAGAATTTTAAAGAAACCAGGATAAGGATGTGAAAAAGTCAGTGGATTTCTGATTGAGTGTTCATAATTGGGTTGAAAGTATTTGATTAAAAAGAATCAGCAAAGCCTCTGTACTATCACAAGCTATTGGAGGACAGACAGAAAAGTAAAATTGAAGCACATCCAGAAGTGGAATTCTAGAAGATGGTGTATGTCAGCAAGAAAGTTTTTCTAATTAACCTACACAGGTAACCTCAGACAAGGTAGAACCCATATTTCTGGTACACATACTGTACCTGAACATAAAGCAAATTAAGCTGAACAGGATCTCTTGAATCTACATTCTGGTCTGAATAAAAGAACTTTCGTCTCAACAGTAGTGTTTCATTTTCATCAACTCCTTGTTCTCGAAACGTTCGGCTGTGATCCAGCCAATTTACTGCAACAGAACCACAGACATGAACATTGTTAAATTTGCAGTGTTGCCAGTGCTAATAGCTGCTGTGAAAATCCTGTGATAATCACCATTTCCACTGGAAGGTGAAACTCTGAAAACATGTTCCTTTCATTTCTGTTTCTATTCAGTGCTGAAGGCTGCTACAAATGAGAACTCAAAACCAGCACTGCTGAGTTTACTACAGCATAAAACACCATTAGCTTTGAAGAAACAACTTCAGGGGAAGTTTTATTATTAAATTAAGATCTTAAAAGCTTCATTGCAAAATTACTTAAAAGCTTACCATGTTTTCCCAAAAAAAACCCCACAACTGTAATGTTTTCTTTCCTTTTCCCTGAATGCCATTTTAAAACATCTACCTGCCTGTTGGTTAATCTTAGTGCCTTAATATAGAACAGGAAAAAATTATTCTCATGACTTTACACATAGGAGAAATCAAACACTCTCTTCATACTTTGGCAAACTCCACTTACACTTACGACTTACAGTTTCAAAGATAAAAGTAACTTTTGATGGCTTTCAGTAGGCATCAATATTCAAATATCAAAATTCAATTCAGGAAAAAAATGGTCATTATAGAAATGACCCTTCACACTTACACTGCAACTCCCCTAACAAAAAACTAACAAGAGAACACCCCAAAAGACTAGGGTTGCTAGAGGCAACAATTTGTCAATTTACCTAGTTTTAAAAATACTCACCAATAGACAATATTATATATAAAAGGATGCAAAATAGAGGTTGGAATCAAACGAGACACTGGAGAATCTAAACATGCATTCCTGTGAGGGTCTTTTTGCACTGCACCACGGAAAGTTATTAACTGAAGAATTATCCTGGAATACACTACTCACAATCATCATCTGTATGAAGCTTAGCCTTCAGTTTTTCCATTTTTCTTTCATCACGCAACAATGTCCTGTCTTTCTTAAGCGTCCCTGTACTCTCCTCTTTTTTCTCTTCAATGGTTTCCTGGATTAAGGAATATTCCTCGTAATTTGTTATTCCTGGAATTATAAATAAATCTAGTGTTTGTAACAATAAAAATACAATACATCTCAGAACATGTAAGATATTCTTTTCCATATATTAAAACACTAATGGTTTATTTCAAGCACAGTAAAGATATTCCAAATGAAATGCTAAAAACTCAGTAGGGGGAAGGAGATCCCAAGAATAATCTACAACTTCTGCATTCAAGACACCTCTCTAATACCTGGCATCATCCTTCAAACACATCATTCCTTTGTCACATGCTGCATTTGCCACTTCCCGAAAGACATTCAGTGTTTTTTTGTTATTTACCAAGAGAAGCCACCAGTTTAATACAAGGATGGAATTTCAACCAGCAGTAAATTCCAGAACAGAGACACGCCTTAGTAAATTTCCTTTCACGGATGCTTGCAATTGCTTCCTCAGAACTGAGTAATTACAGCTTGCCCATGATGCGTGAAAGAAATGTAGCAACGGAATAGATGGCAGTGAAACACATTAATTTATTTTTTACAGTTTTAAAACTCAACTCTTCCTATGAATTTCACACCAATCCGAAGGAAAACTCAATTCATGATACTTGGTGTATGTCCTCAGTTGCTTTCCTTTCTTTGTCCCACTTGTTTTCTCCACTGTTTGGCAACGTATATTCATGTGATACAGGAAAGAAAGTTCTATGGTCCCCCACCTGTCCACATTTATGAAAATAAGTCAAACTAATTTTTCAATTAAATTAGTTACAGCACATTAGAATCCAGCACAGAAGCACCCAAATGAAATAGTAATGGATTAATTTAAATGTAGCTTAATTCACTTGCCAAGTAAACTAACTTAAATCAAATTAAGGCCACTTTAATTCTAAATGACAACTTAGCAAGGGTTGAAAATGATGTAAACTTATCCACATTGGATGCATGTTTATCATTAACCACTAACTGGTTAACCAAAATGTCTTTTTAAATACAGACTATAACCAGCATTTTTGGCCAGCTGCTCTAGGTGGCTTCCCTTGATCATTTCACACATTATATTGTGCTGTGCATCAGGTGTTATTGATAACAACTGACAGCCCTAAGTTCATATATACTTCAATATAACAGTATTTAACTTTTCTCATTAAAATTAAGTATAAAATTAATTATAATTCTCTACTAAATGCAGAAAACCCTGTATAAAATGCAAAAGATAACAAAAAGTTATTAGCTTATTTTAACATAAATTTGTTCAATTGCTAAATATTAAATTTTAAGAATACAGAAAACCTATTTTCTCTACCAATATTCATGAAACCTGGGAAGCAGATTTCAAAAAAAACATGTTTGGTAAATGTTAACTGATGATAAATTTAAATACTTTTTTAACACATGCCGATTTCTAACCAGCAATACACGTAACATCCTAAAAAGCAAAATACAAATATAGCCAAGAAAACAATTCTTAACCATGTGGGTCCCAAAATCTTACCTATCCTGCTGCAAATGGTAACGAGCAATTCACCGACTGTTTTAGAATCATCCACCATGACTGTTTTAACTGAACCATCCAACATACGTATTTTCTGAGGTCTTTGTTTCTTTTTGTACTCCAATATATCCTAGGAAGTAAACAACACTGTTCCTAAATGCTTTTGGAAGCCACCCCACTAACTTTGATTCCTTTAAAGGAATTCCCTTCCCACAGTCCAAGCTGGATTTTTCCTTTTCAATCAGCAAAGTACCAGCAGTAACAGCAAACTTACTCATGTAACAAGTATGATGACTACTTTTCGTTCTGCCAATGTCATTTTTTGAGGACTTGTCCTAGCTGTCAAGACAGATAGATCCAAGATAGATAGATCCAAGCCCCCTTATGCTGCAAAAACCAGTTAAGCATTTAAAAGGGACAGCAGTGACTTTTGCAGACATGTGATAATGTGGGTAATATAACCTCATCTTCTGTAGTATATGAGAAACCTACAGTATGATGCAAGATCACCTCAAACACACAGCTTATTACAAAACTTTTTTTATCTTTCTGTTCATCATTCCATGAAGATACTGTTGGCCATAGTAGGTCATGGCCACAACCAGATGCAGAAAAACACTACTGTGGCACAGCAAGGGAAAGAAGTGGACCAATTTGAGAAACAGCCTCAAGACCCTCCTACGCCTCCAAACACTGAACTTTCTTCTTCCTACCTGGGAAAAAGTTTTCTTAAAACATGTTGATTAAAGAAGCAACAGATTTGGACCATACCCCATTTCTCAGCATGTAATAATCCAGTGTTCTTCCAGCCTCCAGCCATATACCTTTTCGAGGATCTTCATCTGACAGGAATAACCCATAATCAGAGGCTGTGGAACAAGAGACAAAAACCTCATTGAAGACTATTAAATCTAATAAATAAAACACTGTTTTAGCCACTTCTTCATCCTCAGGGTTAAGCTTCCATTACACTTTCCTTCCATTCTTCATAAACTTAGATACAATGTTTTTTCTGAGCTCCAGAAAAATTACCTTATAAAAATTCATTTATCTTAGCAGCAGACAGCCATTGAGATCGGGCTTTGCAGACAACTTGAACAAAAGCTTCAGTAAGCAAGAACATGTCACACATACTCTGTAATTTCTATTATATTTGTAATTACTTCCCTTCAAGATGACCTTTTTGAAATGCTCATAGGTCATGCTTTGGAACTGACTAGCCAAAACCACAAGCAGTTTGAGCTTACCCATAGTATTCTATTCAAGCAGTAGTTCCATTTTACAACGAAGAGTTCACTGACAACCCTGAGCATATCTCAGGGCAAACCTGCATCTATTGCAAGCTAACCACTTATTATTGATTCTTTCAGAATCACAACTAAATGATAACATTTTCACTGTCATAGAACAACCAATCTAAGCTTAGGCTTCAAAGACTAAACCACAGGTATACAAAATGAAGGACCACGACTGTCAGGTAAAGGTCCATGTAAAGAATCTCTTCTTGATCAACATCAGGATGAAGAACTGATACACAGTACATTTCACTATCACAACCAGTGTAAACTACTGTTCATCAGCCAAGTCTTCTATCATTGGAGTTCCACAGGTTAAGCTAGCAGCTTTTTCATACAAAATGATGAAGAGCATGCACACAGCCTGTGGCAAAAGCTCCCTCCAGGGATGGAACCTTGAGCTACTTTCAACCAGATGTTCCAACCCTGGCTGAACAGTTAGTCAAGGAGAAATAGATTCCGGTTTTGGATGTTGTTTCATCTTTAAATGTCATGAGTAGCAACTATTTACATTTTAAAGTATTTACACTAAACATATTGTTAGTCATGCGAGTATAAAAATGACCATAGACTTAATTCCTGAAAGTATAACTAGCATATAAATACACAGTTTTGAAGCAAGAATCCTTACAAATTCTTTCCGCCAACTCTAACTAAAAATTCCTCTGGAAAGGCAAGTGATCCGTAGCTACAGAGACATTTGACACATCTTCAGTAGAGAATAAGTTATGTAAAATTTTAGAATTCGTGCCAACAAATAGGTTGTGACCTTTAGAAGCACCCCAAGTGCCTTGCACAGAGCATGGAATTACCAAGGAAGCACAGGCTGCTCTTAGGCTCTTTTCTGGGGGACAACCCTAGGAATGAAATAATGGTGGCTTGCAACTTCCACATCAACATCCTCATCTCTCTTCTGCCAGCATGCAAGCTGGAGCAGTGAAACGTGCACAGTTGCAATGAATGCAGGACAATTACACACTCTGTTGAGCAGCAACATTTTGATCAGCCTGAATGGCATCACTCTGAGTCTTCTGAACTAATGGGCAAGTACACACATTTCAGCAGCCACAAAGAAGGGGAAGAAATATGCCAGGAACTGTATTTCACCAACAACTTCATAAAGCCACTTCATCAAGTCACCACTCAACTCTGTTAAGTTGTTTCAAATTCATAATTGCATAGCAATCATCTAAAAAGGAAAAGCCCTACTGTATAATCTGAGGAGAACTCCTAGGCTCTTCTGTGAGGTTCATGATGTTCAGATCTACTTCTGAGCTTCTCTGAATTCAACAGCTGTTCAAAATCAACAACTTAAGAAATGGGTATGGTAGAAATGTAACAGCTTGCATTTGAAAAATCAAAGCTCTACATCTAGGATTTCTGCAAAGGAGAAGCAAAAGAAGCATCTTCCAGTACCACTGAATTTTTTGACAACTTTTGACTACATTTAAACCACAGGTTTTGTCTAAATGAGGAATATTTGACAGTCTGCATTCACCTAATAGGTACAGAAACAGTTCAATTTGATTAACATATAGCAGCACTATGAACATGATATTTACAACATGATGATGCTTTTAATTAATAACCAGGTTCAAACATTTCCCTTTGGACATTTTGGAGAAGTAAAAACATTCATTTGTAATTCACATTCCTTTGCTAAGACACAAAGTCAGTCTCAACAACCTGTTAGGGGTTTCCTAAGAAGCACTGCCACAAACATTGCTTTAACATGATAGTACCAAAAATTACTCCCCAAGCAGGTAAAAAAATCATTCTTCAGGCAAAAAAACTGTTTAAGAAGTAAAGGTTCGACAAAAAACCCCCCATCCTTTGAAGAAAAACCTCTGTCAGGACAGAAGGAAGAAAAACAATGCAGTTACCTTCTGTCACTTGAAAATCTGTTGGCACTTTTTGCCTTTCACTCCAGAGCCTTATGATTCAAATAAAAAAATAAACCCTCCAGCCTGAAATGTAAATGTAGGAAACGGAACTGTGTAAAAAACGCAACCCATGGGTCCATCTTAATTTTCAATTAAACCAATGATTTGACTAAAGACAAATAGAGGAGCTCACCTTGCCCTGTTTGAGCCTCTGGCACACGCTCACGAATAACTCTACAGGCATCATACACTGCAGTGGAGGGTTCAAACTGCATCGTCTTCACTACATTGCATTGGCGGACACAGATCTTCAAGGAAAGAGCTACCATGGTGTCAAGTTAACTGCAAGTTCCTAGTAAAGTATCTGAAAAATAAACAATGGCATTACTGCTTAGAATTTTCCATGTGTACTTTTATTAATGCAGTCAATTTTTCCTTTACAAAAATCGCTTTAGTAGAATTAGATGTCTTCAAATGCAGTTCTGTGTAAAGTCTCGTTAGCATCATCAAGCTAGAAACCAATCAAACCACATATTTTTCTCAATATATTGGAAATTTATCTTCCAAAAGTTTGTGTATATACGCTTAGAGGTTGATAAACTGTCAACTTTATGTGTCAATTGAGGTATGTCAGAATGGTGAACAGATGTCACGGTTTGAACAGGAGGAACTAAAGAAGGGGGGCTTTTCAGACTGAGAGGGGCAAAATGCACAGGGAGGCATCTATTCCCACCCATTTCCTGCCATATTATATAAAAGATGAGAAAGCCAGCAGCTGCTCCCTCTTTTTCCACCTGCTTCCTGCTTTCCTGTTCATTACCCCCAGCTCTCCACCTGCTATCAGGTTGTGTGCATAGACATATATAGGTAGATAGATAGATAGACAGATAGATAAATATTTGTATACATTTGTATTTTGTGTTACTTTACCCTTTATGCTATTACTTTTCCCTTGTGTTAGTAAAATCTGTATCTAATTGTTTTCAGTTTCCAAACTGCTAAACCAACAGGAAAATAATACACTTATTTGGTATGCAGCCAACATCATTTACTACTGACAGAAAATTATTTTTCTCTAATCACACCTTTTCATTAAACCTGTTAATTCATAGTTTACTATAACAACAAAATCAGGATTTTCTTACTATGTATCTTTTCCTTTCTGAAGATTCTAATGTGCGCAGTACCGTGTCATGGTTCTGTTCAAGCTGTTTCTATCCTGTTGTGCAGCTACCCAGAGCTTCAAGAATGAGTTATTTTTCATTTCAGTTCTATTTCAGAATCTTCACTGAATTTGACAGAATTTGTCTGCAGAAACAGGAAGCTACAGATGCTTTTTGTTTTGTTTTATTTTGTAGATGTTCTTTTATTTGCCTTCTATTGCTGTCATAACACTGCAAGCCTCTCTTCCATCATCAGACTTTCCATAGTGACCTCCAAGAGCTCTTCAAAACTGAAGTCCTTTCTGCATAAATATAGAATGTACTAGGATCCCCAAATGCTTTCTGCATAAATTCAGGCCTGTATTTTACATAAGAGGACATGAGATTCTATGGACTGATGATGATGATGACAATTTGAGTGGGAGAAATTGCAGTAGTTAAACAAAAATTTGAACCCCATTGGTGCATCTTTTTACAGCCCAGATATTCATTACTGTCTGGCAACATCACTTCAAGGAATAGGAAACAACTAACATTTACATCTCATCAGTGCATCACTGATGCACTGAGCTCAGTGATTGCATCCCTCATCCAAGACACAGACAGCAGACAAGTCATTTCCTTGCTGCTAACATTTAGGAACAGCTCTGGCTCTAAGATGTCATCCTCCCCCATATTTTTGTGGCAGCCTATCCATCTGCCTCTCAAGCAAATCACACTACTTCAGATTTTAGTACTTCAAAGACCACTCACTACCAATATGAAATGCTAGATATGATAACATTATCTAACAAAGGAAAAGGGCTTAACTTGTACTATTCCTACACTAATGCCTGTGGGATCTGACAGCTGATGGGCTGTGATGTTAAAACTACAGTGATAAGCAAACAGAAAATGCAAAATCTCATCTTAATATTATCCCTGCTACGAGGACACAAACATATTACAGGCCTTCCATTTCACACCCTTGTCAATCGAACCTTTGAAGTAAAACACAACCCCAAAAAACTTGCATTTCTAAACAAAGCAAATGCAGAACAGCTAACACCGACCATGTCAAATACAGACTCTGCCCACTCAGTTCAAGGAATGTTGCCACTGACAGTGCTACAGATAACAGCAAAGCTCTGCTATGATTTAGTAGAGGTCTCTCTCCCTGGCAATATTTCTTAACTGCATCATTCAGGCTTGAGCAAATCTAGGTCACAGTCTAAAAAGCTGCATATGTACATGCCCATATAAGCAAAGCTACACATTTTTATACTAGATTAACTTCAAGTTACTATTAAAATGCTTTTCTAGAATACTAGGTTTACTCTCTACCAGAACACGAAAGGAGCTGAAGGACCCAACTACATGTTGCATGCCTGAAACATGGGTCTGCATGTCATTGCAAGATCTTCAACACCAGCTCCCTGATGGACAAGATACTGAGGATGTCATCACTGGTCATTCCACTGAGAATCATGTAGAGAGGTGCCCCAGGGACAACTCTTACTGAGGTGCAATTATCACACTTGTAAACACTGAACTGGAAATTGTCTCTTGCCAATAAGTTTGGAAGGGAGCAGAATGTTCTCTTCTGGTAGTCAGAAAGGAAAAACAAAACAATTTCCCTCTTGTTAGTTCAAAGCTGAAGGCAAAACCAGTAAACCAACAGATCAAAAGCTGATGTTCTAAACGGTCAATGAGCACAAGGATATCAGCTACAGGGAGTCTGACAGGAGCCTAACAAACCCAGACAGAAGTCTCCTCAGAACTGGCTCATCAGGAGTCTCAAAGTTTGAACAAGCAACCAGAGAAAGTATAATCCTCCCTTCCATCAGTTGTAAGATAAGGAACTTAACACCATACAGCCTAAAACAGGGCTTATTCTGTTTGGAAACATGGACAGAAAATTAAAATGCAGGCCCTCTTGCATACCCCCATGCCCCAAGCAAAGCCCTACTCAACCACAGTGCCTGTACACATACCCCATGCAGCCTGACAACAGGTTTAGCTAAAATATTCAAGCATAAAGAAAAATTCACATCATCTGTAGTGTGCAGCACTGAATCTAAAAAACAAAGCCCTTGAAAAAAAAAAAAAAAAAAAGAGTAAAATGAAGGTGAATTAGGGCAATCTTCCAAAGGCTACTGTCGAAGTAGGCTTTAGTCATTAGTAAGCATTAATCATCCTGTACTCAGTTCACACACTGGAGTGGAAGAGGAACACCATCTAC
The DNA here is from genome assembly GCA_038090715.1 of Florisuga fusca. Lineage (NCBI taxonomy): Eukaryota > Metazoa > Chordata > Aves > Apodiformes > Trochilidae > Florisuga > Florisuga fusca. The sequence goes on along the minus strand of JAAWXA010000040.1, from coordinate 3,522,599 downwards.
TTTGTTAAGAATCCAGCAAGGAAGTACCCTCAAGGAGATTTATATAAGAGACCAAAATATTTGAGTCTAATTAAGAATTACTTACAGGACAAACAGCTTATTAGCAATTCAATGGCAGTTTGCTTTTTAAGTCAAAAGGCACATTAGCAAAAACTTAACTTGCATGAATTACAAGGGAATAGAGGAGAAATGTCACTGTTCCAAACAGAGCTGAAATAGTTTCTAGATAACAGAAGCAATGAGCCTGAGTGGAACTGGCTGTAACACAGGAATCATTTGCCTCAGGAGAAGAAGTTTCCAATATGGCAGTCAACGACTAAGATCTTTGAAGAGGCCTCCCAGGCTTTTGTTCTTATTTTGCAAGGACACTGAAGTAGAAGGCTGAAAACAGGACACAGGAGTTTCTGAAGAAGTGAATTAACATCCTTTTACTAGGTTCCTCCCCAAATAAAGTGTTATGTTCAGAGACTCCTTGGAAGGATAGTAGTAAATATATACCAGGAGTATTTAAACAGTATCTGAGATAGTGAAAAAATTTTGGCTTGCTGTGGTATAGTTTGGGTTTTATATTGGGTTTTGTTGCTGTTGTTGTTGGGTTTTGTTTGTTTCTTTTTAAGAGGTTTGTTGTTGGGAGAGTTTTTTTCTTTTTTTTTCCTTAAAGCAAGGAGAACAGCTTATAAGGTTCATCTTGGCCCATCACAAGAGCTGCACCTTATATGGGGTATATACTTACACATCTTCAAATATATTTTCTGATTTCTGGCAATTTAGGAGCACAGAGGTAAATTATAAGATAAGAATTAAAATCAAAGATTAAAAATATTTTGTTTTCTGTGGAAGAGGTAAGTTGATACAAAACTGATTTTCCAAAGCAATGGATTGAGTATTTGAAGCACTTCATCCACAGATTCTAAATCACACTAAGAACAGTGATAGGTTGAATGACCAAGACTTGCACAGTTCTATATATTCATCTTAATTTCAACTGTGAAACGTTATTGTGTTCTGAACTACAATTTTGAAGCTTATGTCTAGGTTTACAACCTTCAAGCACATTCACTTGCAGGGCTTTTATTAACCAAAAGAATTCAAAGCCACCACCCAGCCCTGAACAATGCCTGCCACTCTTGACATCCTACCCAAAGTAGGATGTAACAAACCACTTAATAGTTGATAATTCAGTCATTAAATGACAGTGCTAGGATATGACTTCTTGGGTTCACCTACTGTGCTCTAAATATTACTCTATATGGTTTTTTTTCCAAGCCACATGTCTAAGCAGAGTTTAGAACGTTCCTAGTTTTTACAGCAATATATTCTACCCATTCAATAGAAAATCAAGGCTCTTTTTCTTCTAAAACAGTATTGATAAATTGCAGATAAAAGTGTCATAGTAAATCACAGAAGGATTCCACTGCTGCTTTCCTCCTACCACCCTGAACATCACCTGATGCTGCTCTGGCACTTTCTTTTCATTTTCTTTAAGGAGAACAGCAGTCAACAGTTACTTTATTCCTACTCCACTTGATTAACTACCTTAGGGAGCCTGAATGCAACTAATGGTATGCTCGAGTTTCTTACAAGCTCTATAAATAACCTCCTTCATTCATTATGGAAACTGAACCACTGAATAAAATAAAATCCACTTAGCAACTGAAACCCCCAAAATAAATCCGTGTTGATCATTTGATCAACATCCACAATTAGCTAGAATAGACGAGTCTCCAGAAAGAGATTTGCTACACAGTAGGTTTTGATCCATTTATCACAACAATCAGTTAATACACCCATTTAGTGCAGTTCATTAAATTAGGGAGGTAAAAAAAAGAGCAAATGCTTATAAAATATAATGTGAAGTAATGCAACTGTAGTCCAGCAAGTTAGCATTTGACCTGTTTAAGTAAGCCCATAAGAATTTGAATGAGGAATACAAAGAAATGGGTAGCCATGCTGACAGCCAACCAGTCAGCTCCATGATGAACTTTTATCTGCTCGTATGGAATCTTCACAGATTTAAGGTGAAGGGATTCCTGAACTGGAAAACCATTCTTTCTTGCAGACCCATTTGGAAAGCAGGATGCTTGGGAAAAAGCTGAGACATTTAGTGAAAATTTAGGTTGACAGCTTAGAGACCGATTGTCATTTATGTTAAGCAAAGCCTGGCAGAGCAAGTCCCAGTCAGAAAGTTACAGCTACTCTTCAGGCAACCTGACTCAAATTTCCTCTCTTCAAGTATACAGAGTGCACTAAAATTCATTCTATATTAAAATGGCCATATGCAGTAAGATAAAATGCAGTTTAAAACTTATGGTTCAAGATAAATCCAAATGCTTGAGCTACCATTTTTACTTAAACCTTCAGTGTTTGCAGAGCTTGCCAGGAATGCAAATGATAACAAAATCACTGTCATAGGAAATATTCATTTCCATAGTATATTTTGTCCCAAGACAGTGTTTTTTGAAGAAAAACAGAATAAAAGAAAGAGGCAGCTAAAGGTACCCTCACCAGGATGCAAGTTGAAAACTTGACATATCAGTACAAACCCACCCATCCCAAACGTTCAGCACGCAACATAACATTGATTCCATAATTCACTACCTTCTTATAAAACTGATCACTACTGATGCTTCAGTTGTCTTGTTAAACCCTGGCATCATGTGCTTTTTGTACAGGTCAGACACTTACTACAGTAATAAATCCACTGGTCCAGAAGTGAAATGTATTCTGCTGATAGCCTAGTGTGAAAAGTCAGTTAATGGAAACGAAGTAATAGGTAAGTATGTGCAACAGAGACAGAATCTTAGGATTTATTCAGAGTTAGACATGAAGTGGCCATTCAAGAATCTACTATATACTAATGCACAATTAAATACAAACAGCTGTCAATCAGACAGTATTTGAAAGCACATAAAAAGCCATATGGTATAGTTGACTATAAAAGGTCTGAACTACTGAAATCTCTGAACTTTAGGTATTTGATTCTCTGACCTCTAAATCTAACATTTTATAGATTTCATTTTTGCATTAATATTTAGGCACCTTTTACTGGGACTAACATCAAGGATTTCTGTTGCATTTCCTGCAACAACCAGACATTTTGGATTTCAACATGTTGTGTAAGCAGAACTCTGCTGCCATTGTGGACATCTCTGCTTGAAACAGAACGAAGCACAGAACAAAGAAAACGAGTGAAAGGGCAGGGCTGATACTAAGCCCAGATTAGGATAAGAAAAAAAAAATGTCCCAAGGTTAAAACTGCAAAAGTGTCAGTGTCAACCTAACAGCCAAGCTGGCAGCAGTACTTGAACAGAATTTGTTGCAAGCAAAATAACTCCTTGTTGTATTCCTAATATGAGCCACAGAACATATGGTTATGGGCCTGGAGTCAAAATGGAAAAAAAACCAGCTATGTGCTTCCCACAGACACTTCTCAAGACTCAGAGACACATTTTTGGTGTCGCTTACACAGTGTTGAAATTTAACATTAATTTGTCCCTGCAAATCAACTGTACAAGAATGATGATCTTACTGACTCAAACCAATGCAACTATTTTGTACACAAAATGTTACTGAAGAAGCCTCAAACAGGAGATGCAGCATGCAGTTTTTAGCTAATAACAGTTCTCTGCAAAGGATTAGTGAAAGAAACACTTGCAAAAACAACCCTGAAAAGACATCAAGTGAAAATGTAAACTATTATATGCTCTTCCTCTCTGCATCTTTCAATACTGCTTATCACAAGTTCCATGAAGAGGCAAGTTGTCCAGGATGAAATGGTCAAGCAAATTGACAAGAACAATTCACTACTGGCATTACTTCAACATTTGCTTTACACATCTGCATCCATTGGAATTACCCCACAGGCTGCTGAGCTGGTTCTCAAAATAAAGTTTGGGATGTTAGAAGCCAAGAGATCACTTCGCTTGAGATCAACTATAACATCTGTGAATGGGGTGTGGTTTTCAAAATCTGAACTGTTACCCTCAGACTAAATCAGGTTTCAAACAAACAGGTACACAAAAGGAGTAAGAGTCAAGAGAACAAGAGGTATCAACTCAAAACAGTTTACCAGGTTGGTTTTCTTCATTAGCATCAATGTGAATACTTTAGCACACTTTCCATCCAATGCTTTTACTGGAGAAATAGAACCAAGCAAACAAAACCACAAAGCAAACAAAACCAAGAACAAAACAAACCCACATAAAAAAACCCCCAACCATTTGGATATCAGCAAAAACAGGAATACTAACCCAATATACATCCCTCACTAGACAGGTGGTCACACAGAACTGTGAAAATTTCACCATATCCTGGCCAATGCTGGGGAAGTACATGCAACAGTTGGCAGAGACTACAGCTCAAATAATGCATTTGTAAAGCATGTCAAATTGAAAAATAGCAGACCATGCAACCTCCTTCCAACACATTTAAATAGCTACTAAAAAATGCTTTTCCTGTTCTTCCCCATCACCTACATGATATTTACTATGAATGCATTTACCAATCATAGTTTACAGTATCTGGAATGCCAATGGATTTGCAGATGGTATTGCAGCAAGCTTGAATGAGCTTAGTGCATGCTGCTTACATTTACTTTCCATTTACATATGCTAGAAACTGAACAGAGGAGGAGAAAGAGAAGAAAAACCAAGGTGTCTCAACACTTAACCATTTCATACTGTGTCTATTTTGTTAAAATATAAGGTTTCTTGTAGAGTTGCCAGGTTTCTCTTTGCTTTTGATTACTAAATATGTATTTCTTCAGGTAAGAACACTTTTTCAGCAGAAGAACGAGAGAATGGCTGGTACAAATAACTGATTAAAATATGTAGAGGGCTTAAGAGAAAAAGAGCGTCCAAGGAAAGGAACAAGACTTATAGCAAGAGACTGCAGAAGGCTCATTTACTACCAGAATCATCAACACTAATGAGAATACAAGAGCTAAGCAAGGACAGTACACTTGAACCTGTCAAACCAACATCTCTGACAGCCACAAAACAGGAGAGCACAGACTGACACACATGAGAAAGCTAAGGAATGCCAGAGCAAACATTTCAAGCAAGCACAGCAGCATTCCTTTTCACTTTGCCTTTAAGAATACTCCATGAGGTCAAAGTAAAAACTCACAGCCACTGGATAAGGAGGAAATTGCAGGCTGGTATAATCCTTACGAAAACTTCTGAATATGTTTGTTTCTGAATATGCTTAAACTTGAGAAAAACCTAAATCTCTACAGAGACCAGGATCAAACTTCAAAGCAGCTGCTACTCCTAAAAGAGTAAGAAATAAAGAAATCATAAAACACTAAGCTTTTATCAGGGTGTTACAGTGTGTGCAAACATTCCATGTCAATTAGATTATACTTAACCTAGCACACTGCCAACTGTGTTCTAATCTAAGGTCAAACCTCCTCCTACATCAAATGTACTCAGAAAGAGACTATGGCAGTGATCTTACCAAAAAACTTAGTCAGATTGGCAGACTTGAAACAATTGAGCCTGCATTCAGATATTCCAAAACACTGGATGATTGTGTCGTGTGACTATTAGTTCTCCTAAGTGTCTAAAAATGCATTACCCAGACAGAGCAGGAATGCTCAAGATGTGTGCTATACGTGGAAGAACACAATGATTCTACACCTACATGCAAACACATACATGAACATGTATAGGAACAGATCTGTATGAACAACACACACACACTTGCACACACCACCAAAAGCACAGGATGTTAGATTGGCCATTATTTGTGACCTAAGTATAAATTCATAGCAACAACAAAATGCATTTAACTCCAGCTACCACTATCTAGAAAAGGATTACCGAGTGCCTTCTCCACAGGAACCATTCCTCCAGATAACTCAGTTTCTTATGTCAGAAAAAAATGATATACCAGGACTTCTTCCACCTCAGATGATGGAGGAGGAGTTTTAGTGGGGAAATTCATAGATAAACAGGATGACAAGGGAAACAACACCATCTTGGACCACTACATACCACTCCTATCTGCACCACATACTGCCTCCTAAAAGATTCAAGCCACCACCCTTGGCAATGTACCCAAAAAGACTAGAGGGCAACAAAAACTGCATAGAAAGGAGAGGGTTGCATCTGCAAGTGCAGGTGGGAAAAATAATCTGTCACTGCTTATGTCAATTCTGGCCAGCAGCAAATTGAAAATCAACCTGAGATCCTATTTACAATTATACAGATATAATTTCCTACCTAGAGACACAAAATTCCAGCTAAGGCTTCCACTTGTTTCAGTTGGGATCAACCTTAAATGGTTGCACTAAGGAGACAGTCTTCTCCAGGAGGAAAGGTGTTTTACCTAATGGCTGCTTAGATGGGAATGAGGGGAATGTCTTAAAATCAGAAGTGTTTGAAGAGCTCCTGGAATTCAAGCAACTGAGCTACAAACTGGGGACAGACACTGACTTACTCTCCCTGTTGGGTTGCTGCCTGCAAGCAGATTTTTCCATTAAAAATGGTCTTATGCTAAGGAAGACTACAATAAGTAGGGCAGCAAGATTTCCCAGCTGGAAATTTCACAGGTTCACCAATGATTCTAAATACATAGTCTGAAAACACCTCCTTCTCAGATCACATCCTTGAAGGGAAAAACCACGACAAAATGATTTCACTGCAACTTACTTGAAAGGCTTAAAAGCACCAGCTGAACATCTGTTTTTCACTCCCACATATTAGAATTCCTGTTTCTCATTTCCCAGTTTCAGTGTAGCGTTGAGTGTTTAATTTCTGCAGACATCACACAGCCAAACTGATTTAGGTTTTTTATATCCTTTCTAGGGGATAGCAACTCTTACTCCTGTGCCAAAACTTTCATTTTTACTGCTGACTTTCACTGTAAGTTGCAGGCACTACTGAAAGAAATCCATGAAACAGAAGACAGAAAATAAGACACTTAGATAAAGAACAACATAGAGAACAGCTGTACAGGGAGATTCATTCTTTCCATCTCCGTGTAAAACCTCTCCAACTCCAAGCAGTCAAGAAGCACTGAATTCTGTTTATGAAAAGATGAAGGCTCAACTTCCTACCCAGCACACAGACTTGGTCTGGAAACAATACTTATGAGAAATAAAAGACTGTCCACAGGGTCCTGATGTGACGCATTAAGTTTTATATTTATTTTCTTTTAAGCACTTGGTTTTGAAAATAATTCGTGGCTGAAATGAACAGTAATTAGAACAGAATCCCTAAACCCAAGCTGCTACTTAATGTTGTGAAAATTCAACAAGTTATAAATGGTTATTTAAAACTAGAGTATGTTTGATCCATGTGCCCCTAACTTCATGCTGTAACAACACAAAGAGAGGAATATTTCTAAATAGAAACCCATATCCATTCTTATCTGATCTCATCAAGGTTACCTTCTCCTTCACACCATGCAAAGCACTAGATGTTTTGCACTGTGCTTGTTACAAACATAGCATGCTATGACTGCAGAAAAAAACAAAGCACAACATACATGGGCAAGAAGTTATGGCAACATTTAATAAAGATCAGTTAACTATTTTAGTATCTAGTACCACTTGGATAAACAAATAAACCACAACTGTAGGAATAGATATCTTGGTCACAATCAAACCATCAAACAATTCAGCTTTATTTTTAAAAACAGGTTAGTAAAAAGGTATGAAAGTGACTGCCATGGTAAATGACACGTTTAATCATACTCCAAGTCTCAGTTTTAGAAGTACTGCTTAGCTTTGGTATACAGTTTGTATTTCAGGTGTGTAAGCACAACCACACTAATATTACAAAGTAAAGCATACTCCTGTGTGCATGTATGATACAAGCACGTAGACACCCCTAAAAATCATCATGGCTTTTAAGCATTGCATACCACTGAGAAAGTCCCCAGTTGAAAAGGGCCTGAAGAGAACACACATTTCCCTAATGCACTGGCCAGTGCCATAAGTGCACTCAAGGTCAAAGTCCTCCTCCATCTCTTTCTCCACTATGATCACTGACTGGATGGCTGACTGCTTTAGTTTTAAATTTAATTCCTCAACAAAACACATGAAGCATTTAAAATATATCCTCCTTACAGTTACTGCAGGCTCAGCATTGCTAATCAACTCCAGTTACAAGAGAATGCTCACTGGATTTCTTTTATTGAATTAGGTATTTACAGGCTCATTAATAATGCAATGCTTCAAAAATCTGAAGCAATCCTACCCAAGGATTAGCAGCAGGATATAGAGAAAATAATCAATGGAAAACTTGGAAATAAGATTTAGTATAATTGCTGATCCTAGTGCCATTATCTCACTATCTTTTTGGAGGGCAAAGGGGATACTACCACAGTCGATAAAAAGTGCCACAAGTCACTGATTTTTACAAGATGACTATCAAAAGATAATAAGAATTAAGCATTGTCCTAAATCCTAGATTACATACCTGAATGATGCATTCACACAGCATTACAACATTTAAACCATCACTAGAATTCTTATCCATAAACATGAGATTCACTGACCTATTTTTTCAAGTCTTCTGCATCCTTCTTACAGAAATGTTCTTGCCCACAACTATCTAATTTCACACCACTACTTCAGAATCCACTCCATCTTTTTCATTAAAACAAACAGATTTCTTCATGGTTCCAAGCTCTAGTTACATCCTATTCTCCTGGTATAAAACATACACTTCATACAAAATAGGAAGAAAAGCACCAAAATACTGAAATTTAACAGAGAAAATCACCAAGCAATCCAGGTATTAAAAGGCAGGAATCTGTTCAGTTTTTTTGTTGGTTCTATTGCTTTCTTCCTTGCTTATTATGTGCTGTGTCATAAATATTCTTCACTGGAGTACCCTTTTCTTGTGGAAGGCACACTACTGCAGTTGCTTTAAGTGCAACTTCAACATTCAGGTGACACTGTTAACAAAACAGCATGAATGAACTGAAAACACTGCCTGGGAGAATCCTTTCAAAGTTAAGAAGAAATCAGGAATATGCCACAAAGCACCTGTTTTGTCTGATGAATAAGGAGTTACCAATCATCACACCCATGATGAAAAGTGTATCCTAAATAATTAGTTACTCTTTAATGATTTTATTTCATTTAACCTTGTCCTTAGACATATCTGATATACAGTGTCATGCTGTAAAATAAAAAGCTCACTAAAGAGTTATTTCAAGTATGGAGAAAAGGAGGACAATATTCCATTAGCAGCCTTTTAGCAGTACAAGCACCATTTCCAGCAGAGCAGTCAAAGCCAGAGGCACATTTAGACCAGTAATGTGTACAAGGTCAAAATAACCTGAACAGATTAATCTGGATTAAGATTCATTAACATTTTGCTTAAAGCCACTCTTACCATTATGTGACATTCTCTTCCCAAAACATGACTGTAAGGAAATGGTAATGTACCTGCAAAGTTATTCTAGTAGGGATTTTGCCATGTTGTTTCTACTACCTCTCTTACATATATTAAGATGAAACAAAGTTAAGTCAAGTCATCATCTCAGCTATTCCTTCTCATACCAGTGAAAGGCACGGCCCTTATTCCTAAGCCTTAGAGAACTCATTTATATGATCATATTCTCCAGTTTCCCTGGAAACTGTTTAAAAATAGTGAATAACTGTACTGGTCAGCTTAGACTCCTGGCCATTAATTGCAATGTTTACTTGGAGCTTCAATATTCATGCCTCACATTACTTTGTCAGCTTCATTTCTCTTTTCAAAAACACAGCACCAGCTGCATGTATTTCATGCATTTTCTAACAGAAAATACTACATTCACCTGGACAAGCATCAGATAAAAGTTTCTAATTATTGCATGAGCTTTTATGTCATTAGATGTGTAATAGAGAACATTAAACAGAAACTTACCTCAAAATTAAACTTCATTTAATAGAAAATAAGCTTGACAAAATACTGCTTGACCATGTGGAATTCTTCCAGTAACTGGATCTGTAACACAAGATAAAAATAAGTTACTTTCTTATCCTCATTCCATTAATTTCTAATTTTAAGTACCTTCTGCCAACTCACTGCAAAGGAAGCGACTCAGGAAGTTTTAAGTTTCCTTTTCTCTTTGTGAGTCAGAATTTGTTGACAAGTGAACAGCTTTAAGTTGAAGAAAACAACATGAAATCCAGGCTTACAAATTACTCACACTTTAAAAATCTTGTAATAACAATAAATGAACTCCCAGTTTATACAGATAAATACCTTGAAATTGTTCATTCACTTAACAGAAAACTTTCAGCACAAGTCTGGGTGTTAACATAAATTAAACAACCACACTGGAGTCTCAAAGACATCTAATTTTGCATTAACTACACTCTCCTATGGATTACTGTCACTGTGTGGAGTAACTTGGAAAACAGCACAGCACAAGCCTCTAAGAAATTTCCCTTCACAGCGAGTCCCATTCTGAGATATCAATTGCAGAAAAATAAAAATAGTGTTAATAGCTCTAGTTTATTTTTAAAAGATGATAGAAACTCTACTTCAAGGTTTTGTTCAGTTTCAGAAAGCAGGTTTGTTGTTTGGGTGGTTTTAGGCTTTGTCTGTTTAGACCTAGGTTTCTTTTTCCTAGGATTCTTAGGTGCATTTGTTAGTTTTTACTCTATGAAGTAAGAGCATATAAGTTGAATACTCACGGGGAATGGCTAAGTCAGTTTGAACAGAAAATAAATCACAAATTTACAATAGCAAAGTTTACAAAACTGATCTCCAAACACAGTAATATGTCTGGACAAATAGAAGATGGCCTAAAACTTGCTGCTAGTAAAAGCCCAAGTACATTCTGTGCAAGCAGACTGTAGTTAAGGAAGGCTTTTACCCCAGTTTTAGATCTCTTGGTTGCAGTCTTACTGCAACCAAAAAAATGAGATGAAGTTCTGATCCACAACAGCTACCTAGATATAAAACTAGCTTAGGTAGCAAGTCAGAAAGACCAGGACGTTAAACAAGAAAGTTACACGTGTGCAGCTATGGAATAAGGAATGCTTCTTGGCTGACAAAACCTAACAGCAACAACTGAATGGCAAAAATGTATCAACTGGAATAAATTCAACAGGGGACTTCAAAGCAACATCAGTGTATAGCAACACAACTAGTACCCGCAGGTTAACAGATTTGCTGCAGATCAGAGGAAATGAAGTCTGAACAATTAGTTCAACATCCAGTGCAACACCTGCATTAAGACTGGCATTGTAGTAGCTTACTACTTGGAAATTTCAACCCCTAATCCACACTCATTCAACTTTTTGATACCTACCAAGTCTCCAGCAATGCACGAAGAACATACCATAAAGCTAAGGTGTGCTGCCAGCTCGCATCTCCTGGACTTTGTGCTAATTTAAGGTCAGGATAAAAGGTCAGTGCCCAGCATGACTGCGTGCCCTTAGGTGGCTATGTCAGTGTATAATGGATTTATCTGTAATGCAAGTATTTGTAATACAGTAACATGCCAAACTCCTGTTGAGTACAGCCCATGAATTTGCCAGGCACCCCACTGCCTGGAAACCACTATTTACCTCTCCACACTTGCACATTTTCACTTCCAGTCCTTCCTTAACAAAGACATCAGAAGCCCTTTCAACCCCCCTGGTTCTGAAAGTACCAAGTACTAGCTGGAAGCACCTTCACCTCTACTCAAATCATTCACCAACCACATGATGACACTTATCAGACTTGTATTAAAAAAAAATAAATAAAAAATCTATGTCTGAAGAATGCACCACACCTGAGGGACAACACAACCTGATGCAGCAGAGAATGGAGTCACCACTGCAGTATTATTACTTTCTAGTTACACCAAGAGAGGTTCCCCCAAATAAATATTCCAATTTAATACACACTGTTCACTTACCATAATTGTGATTTAAATGGTTGGGAAACTGCTTTGAAATCTACTCTTTTTGGATGCAGTTCCACAACTGAACTGTTATTTTATCAGCTCTTTTTTCAAGCTATAAACCAAATATGGTGAACTAGAAATTTATAGTAGTTTATCAGGGAGGTCTATCTACTCATCTAAGTGTTAATCAGAAACAACCAAGTGGAAGAACTTCTCTCAACATTTTATATTAAGGGAGGAACAACACAATGCATTTGCACACCCTATCAGAACCTAATGCGCAGGATACCGTGTTCTAAAATTGCAACTTTATTTATGAGATGTTCAGTAATCTGAATATCTAACAGTAGAAAAATGAACATATCTATGGAGTCAGAAAAACAAAAATTGCTTATACTATATTATGTTTTGAGCCTGAACAAGCTCAAAATGAACCTGACTGCAGAAAGAACATGAATTTTTCAGGTGGGTTAACGACTGCTGAAATAACCATGTATTTTTTTACTTACCAACTGGAGCTAAAGAGAGCCTAAAAACTATTAATCACTGTTTGTTTATTCTATTGTCCTCACTTCCTGGAATGTAGTCAGAGATGGAACTCGGCTGCCCAACAGCCCAGTCAGCAAATCAGCTGTCCTGAACCCTGGATTTGCTCACAGCATGAGCCTACTTACTATCATTCTTAACCTATTGTGGGACGGGAGCAGTGAGTGCACAAAGCACCGAATTCTGGAAGTTTACACAAAATTCAACAGGGCATTGTGATAGTTCAGAGGATGTTTTAGCCTAAGTTCCCTGCCACATGCACCCCTTCCCCCCTCCCCTTTCCTCCCACCCCTCTCCACCCTCAGTTGCAGCTACATTTCTATGCAGTGTTTTTGGTTCTAGTGTTAGTGATGTTATTTATAGAACAAGGTGACTGAATAAAGAAAAGCAATGAAGCAGAATGTGCTTCCTCAATTCCATTGCAGAATGGGACATGGTGAATGAGAGGTAACCTATAATTCTGCCTTTTATAGGTATTTCCTAGGTTTTCTGCATTCTCAAAATTTTTGGGTGGTAACAGTTTAATTCAGTAGCATTTGGCTTACAGGCTCACTGAGACTACGAAGATAAATTCCAATATCTTCTTATATTACATTTTTTCAGTGTGTGAAATATTTCTGGATATTTATTTTCCTTTGGGTCTATATGCATTCTCCTATACTGTGTTTTGTGGGGGATTTTGTGGTTTGGTTTCCTTTTTTTCTCCAGTTGTGTTTGTTGCTCATTAGGTTTTAGTGTTTGTTGGGATTTATTAAATTTCCTTATTGTTGTTAGCCAAGCACAACTTTAAAAACAGCACAAAATACATGGGGTTCACTACACACAGCATGGATTTCATGTTTTCATCTTGTTGGCATTCATCATATTACTGTACCACGCCTGCTAAATTCATCTGCTAATAGCTTTGTATTTTGAGCTGTACACAAGAGAATAGTTTCTTTTTTTTTTTCCTTCCAAGTCAGTAGGACATTTAGGACTATGAAGTATGCTCCATGCTTCAAAACTTTATGTTCCCTGCACACAATAAAGACATTGAATGATATTTTAAGCTGCTACTAATTTAGATGTTTTGTAGCGTGTGACTTCTTTCAGGACTTAGTTCCTCCACTTATCTGTCTCTTTTTAATATTTTCCTAAAGAATACAAAGGAGTAAATTACTACAAGGGTATAAAAGAGACGGTTTTATGAGGAACAGATATTTTAATAATAATCTTCAGAGGCTGAATCCCTGCTGTTAATTCCATCCCCATAAAACAAACTTTAATTCCACCTAAGAGGTTTAAGGAGAGGATGGAGCAACACAGCCCATGTACAGTACACTGCAAAGAACATATTCAACAGGACTGGACATGATCTCCAAACTATACCCAACAGCAGATTCCTATCTTCCTTCAGAACTTCTCAGTGACTTACAACTTTGATTCCTTTGCATCCTGAACCTGGATTTCAGCTCCATGTACTCAAAATAACTCACAGGAATACAGCTCCTACCCTTCTTTTACGTGTTTTCTCTGTTCTCTTCGTCTAAAATCTCTCAAATCAACACAACAAACAAAATACTTTCGGAAAAAAACTTTCTGAGAACACACACTACTAAATATGCTCTCGTGGGATGGTCTGCAACATGCTTAAGTAGGACACTGCTAAATGGGTGTTCAATAACATGGCAGAGTTTGCAATGGAATTGCTTTTAGTCAGCTCTGTAAAACAAGCAGAGGAAGCAGGAAGCATCTTCATTGGGCAAAGATGATACAGTGCCCACTACAGCCCAGTTCCTGCATTCTAAGAGTACAGAAGGCTTCAGAGTGTGCTACCACACATAGTTTATGTAGGACCTGTGACTATATCAGAGCAATAATTGGTAATAACTGGTTCTGCTATAATACAAAGTTCTTTTTTTATGTAATGCTTGATATTATGTGTAACTTCATGGACAAGGATCTTCTCCACTGAAGAAAAAACCACACACATGAATGCTAAAAAACAATCATTCAAAAGTTTGCCTTGCAATGAAGGCTGCAACCAGTCTTCTAGACCTTGATTTTCCCTTCTTATTAAATGCAAAAATGTTGAGTTACTTTCTGCTGGCAAACATAACTTACAAGCCACAACATCAGGCCTACTTGTAACAAGTGTAACAAAAGGTTAAAATAAAAATACCATAAACTTAAGTCAGTTAATATTTTGACTATAGGGAAGCACCAAGTAACATATTTCAGGTTCTGTTTCAAGTTTAAGGTGATATTCTGCTCAACAGTACTGAGAGGCATCTGAAGAAATTGAGGGATAAGACAAGACTAAAAATATACTTGAAAGCTGAAGTAACTTAAAGGTTGTCTGCATATTTACTGGAAATAGCCATAAGCCTAATTAAAACTGGACAGACATACAAGTTTACTTGTCAAACTGACATTAAAAACCAACAGTAATGTTTTTGTGCAGTAGTTCAATAAAGGAATTTTCACAACCAAAGCAATCTCTGGCATTTACCACATTAAAACTTTCGTGTAACCAACAACTGTATTTTTGCAGGTGATTTCTGAGACCAGCTATGTTACCTCCCCTCCTAAAGCATGGCAGAGCATACACAAACCCAACTGAAAGCAACCCACTGAATTTAGGCACGTTGGATAAACCCACAGGCTACCTGCAGCTATGCCCAGGCTCTGCCTTCTTGGTTCAAGCAGGGTAACATAGCAGCAATTGCCAGGCAGCAGGGGTATCCAGCATGGTATTCTGAGGTCAAGCACAGGGGTATATGGACTCCATGCCACAAAAAGTGCATGAAGAGCCCATCACAGAAACACAACTAGAGAAAGAGTCATGCCCTTCTATCTACTGTGAACCATTATTCAGAGTGTAACAACGAGCTAGCTGAAATCTTATCCTGACACTACTTCAAGAAGCTCTCACGTCAAAAAAAATTTCAAGTGGCTTGTGTTAGGTTTTAATCTAGGCAACAGTTCCTTATTAAAAGGCATTGCAATAAAACTAAGTATTTTCAATAAGCTTTCTTCTAAGATACCATAACTATGCTAGCCATGAAACACTGAAAGACCAGAACTCAACCACTGCTACAGTCTTCTTGGTGAATGAGAAGTTATTAAATTGAGAATAAAGCCACCTCTGTGCCTGCAGTCATACCTTGAGATTTTTGAAGATTTAGGCATTACACTGCCCTGAAACTAGAAGCTTTTCTAGATGCAGAAGACTAACAGGAGAACACTGCACAGAAACCCAGAACTTCTGCATTTAGTTTTGTCACATGTAAGTTGCTTAGCAACAAAGAACACCCACATGCTTTGCTAATATTCTTACTAAGGCTAAAAACAGGCTACAAGGACAATACTAATAAGCACCCTATATCCCAAATATATATATATATCCCAAAATGGCTGCTGCAGGTAAATCAGTTCTTAATAGTACTCATTGAAATAAAACGTTTACCTTTGAATTCAACTTGAATTACCTTTCTTTTTCCTCAGAAACGTATTAGAGTAGATTTTCAGTACAGTGGAAAATCCATTTCCAAAAAGCGAAGTGATAGGCAGTATTATTTCTTGCCCTTCCTCTCCACCAGACACATCTGATCTACTACTTACACTTTTGGTTTGAGACACCACCATTTTGCAGATTATAAGACAGGTTTCCCCACTCTCCATAAATAACAGGCCCACTCAGGGCTCTCTCTGCTCCAAACTATAAAGCATTTTGGGGTATTTTTCTCTGACATCTGTGGCTTCAACCAGAGTAACTGTTCAAAATAACCAAAATTATGATTAAATTATTCAAAATAACTAAATTATCCATTAAAATTACCAATCTATACCGCATAACCTACTGCTGCATCTGATTCTTCATAAATTATCAGAATTCAGCAAGTGGAACACAGTATTGGCATAGTGACAAATTTTACTGTCTTCCAGGTGAAACTGCTCTCAAATGCAGTTCATGCCTTACACTTGGAACTAAACATTATTCCTTAAAAATGGTGAAGTTTATGAAAATGATGCGTCAGTGTGAGTTGAAGCATTCAATCCACATTTTCTTCCCTTGTACCTCACAGATGGTGGTAGCTCAGTCTTGCAGAAGTCTGAGAAAAGTCAGCTGGAGCATAGAGAAACCTCTATGCAACTATTACTGCTTCACTCTCTCAGCTCATATCATTTTGTACTTTCTCTTTTCAATCTTTACATCATCCTGTACATATGGGCTTACAGTTTTGAGGAAAAGACAGAAGAGGAAAATTTTGCAGTAGAAGAGAAAAGTATAACATCAATGTCTTTGCAAGACTGTGGGTTTGTACACAGCAGAAAAGTGCCTGTTGTCATCATCTAAAGTCAACTATGCTATATTTTCAGAATTATGTAAATCACGGATCTCTTACCTTATAGGCTAAGCCAACTTTCTGTGATTAATATAAAAGAAATGTCTTCCCATGTTTTCCTGGAAATTGAAGTTTTGATCAGGCAATTACTACTCTCCTCTTGTTCAGGGCTCTTCAAAAACAGCTCTCCAGAAAGAAGCAGTTATTACTCAAACTTTATTCTGAACTCCAGCTTCATTTCTAGCTAAGTTAGAAAAAAGGTCTCTAATTTTTTTGTCTAGTTGAAATACAAAGCCTTGCTTAATGTGAATAGTTTTTTTCCTTTTAAGGTAGGAAATAAAGGTTTAGCAAAAGTCTGATGCCAATTTATTTCAGTTTTTATTATTATTATGACTACTAGAGAAAAAGTTATAACCAATATTGGCATTCAGTCACACTTGGAAAGTTCATTGTAACACTTTTGCCTGGAGCAGTGTGTCAGCCTGGCATCAACTTGGAAGAGCTTTCCTTTGTTGAGAGAAACTAAGTCTGATAGACTCCAAGGAGTGACTGGAAGGCAGTCATGCTTTACTGCCCTCCCTAAGAAACCATGCCTAGGAAGGTTCAAGATGTCAAAACCACCTGTTCTTCTGTCATGACATGAATGACAATCCCCATCCTACAGGAAGCATCCCAAGAATGACAAGTATCAACCCCCATGGAGCACGCCATAATTGCCATGTCTGCAAGTAATTAACTACAGCTGCCATCAAGTGTTCTTCATTGACTACAAAATCTCTACCTCTAGAGTTGAGCATAGAACATAGTTTAGTGAAAACAGAGTTAAAGACTGTCTTCAGTCAAGTCATGGAAAATGGCAGCTAGTGATGTGAAACAACAGATCTGGTGAAAGAAGTGGACACAGCACTTTCCTCATCAGGGCCCCATTCACACTAACTGTAATGTCTCATCTTTTACTATTTGGAATCTACACTAACTTTACTAAACACCTTTACTACCAGCCAGACAATTTGTAAGCAGCTTAACAACTGTAAACAAGATGTTAAGCCTATTTTTCATGAGAACAGAAAGTGTAGCTTGCCTTAGAACAGCTGCAGCTCTCTGCTGAATACTAACAGCTGAGCCATGAACACAACTCCACAGAATCACACAGAAATTCCACAGCACAAAGTCTATTTTCTTCCCATGCTCTGATACTATACACACAGAACATCCAGAGATGTACGTGCACTCAGGTCAAAATTAATTAGATTTCTCGTCCATTTCTTTCTATATACATTAGAGCACCAATTTCCCAGCAATCCATCACAAAGATTCACTGGGTCATTGGAAGCTATTGAACCTCAGCAGTTCTATGGCAATATAAGTGAGTGGATTTGCATTATTTTATCAAAAAGCATGAATACAGCTGTCACAATTAACTATTGTGGAAAAAAAAAAAAAAGGAAACTTCTACTTTACTGTTGTCATGAATCACTCAAGCCTCAAACACTTCTAAATAAATATGTTTTACAGTAAGTACACATTTCCCCCATCAAACTACTCATCGAAGAATGGCATCAATCCATGATCCGTTTTAAAACAAAAACAAACAAAACCCCCAAACAATTAGCCTATACTTATAATTGGGTCAAAGAGGAATTTACAGCATACAGTAATGTACAAAAAATCCAAAGTCTTAGGAAATTAAAGTAACAGCCTATGGCTATGGCTACTAATTCTGTTTTTCTTCTAAAAATGTCAAAGAAAACACATTAACATTTTAAATAGCCTAGCTATGTGCATGGTAGATTTTTACCCTAAATAAAGTAAAACTATCCTCAGATCCAGGTCTTACAGTACCATCTTTGCAAGAAGGGTTAACACAAGTGGCTGGTTCCAAGTACTGACACTTTAACTGGAAAAATCTATTCCATTGCCAATGTTAATTTCAAGATAACACTTTTGAGATAACAAGTTACTGCATGAGCTGAATAAGCAATTTAAAAATAATCTTTAAATAGACAACCCCCTACCCAGAATAAAGTTTTTGTTGCCAATATAATTTCTCTGCAGTATGTTACCAAGACAGGACACCTGCCATTCTAAGCTATCTATACTTAGCATAAAATTAGCCAGCTAAATCTGTTCATAACAGAACTATGGTCCATTTACACTGCAGCAGACAAAGCACACAATTTACCTCTTTGGCACGACTAAAAGGAAGTTTGCCAGCTTGCCAAACATATTCCTTGAAAGCTGGGCTGTTCTACTTCTGCATCCCCAGGGTAGGTATAGCAATAGGTCACACAGACCAGATACCAAGTGTTGGAAATGCAACATCTAATGAAAATACAACTTGGATTTTCCTTTTTACATTATCCTCACTGTTTTACAAAATATATTGTTTTTAAAGAGCAGTGGTTTATAAAATGTCCTCAAGACCTTATTATATACTGAACCTAGGCAACACATTAACTCCCCTGACAGTAAGAAATGTACTGAAACACCAAAATAGTGAATATCCAGTTCATGCTACCATATAAATTTATCATGTTTGGAAAGAACAATTATTTTCAATTCAAAACAGAATGATCAAACTCACTAAAACAACCCAAACTTAAAATTCCACCAATCTTACTGTGTCACCAGACCTCTGATGTACCATCTTGTCCAGGTCTGTGAGCTTTACAGAGGACACCCAGACAAATGAACAGGCCCTAGACCTCCTCAGAATGAAAGCTACTTAGCAAAGAGCATGCAACTACACTGAGATGTGAAGGCAACTGATTCTGGGTCAATTTATATACATGTGCACATGGGCAAATATATTACTACTTCTTAAGAAATGCAAACACACACTGCCTCCTCAAAGAGCTTAAAATGGCTTTAGTAGGAGATCTTCACACTACATCAGACAGGGACAGCACAGCCAGAATTTTCAACACAGCCAAAACTAGAAATTTCCAACAGCAGGACATCTGTTGCATCTGAGGTAAACCCCTGCTTGAAAATCCAATCAGCAGTCAGACATAATTCTGAAACACCTCCCTTAAGGCCCAAAGAGAACATAGAGAATACACAGTGAACCATTCCTGGGCGAAGCTGGGCCAATTCCAATGGGATGAGGTTCAACACGGCCAAGTGCCGGGTCCTGCACTTTGGCCACAACAACCCCATGGGGAGCTCCAGGCTGGGCACAGAGTGGCTGAGAGCAGCCAGACAGAGAGGGACCTGGGAGTCTGAATTGACAAGAAGCTGAACATGAGCCAGCAGTGTGCCCAGGTGGCCAAGAAGGCCAATGGCATCCTGGCCTGTATCAGGAACAGCGTGGCCAGCAGGTCCAGGGAGGTGATTCTTCCCCTGTACTCAGCCCTGGTGAGGCCACACCTCAAGTACTGTGTCCAGTTCTGGGCCCCTCAGTTCAGGAAGGAGATTGAGGTGCTGGAGCAGGTCCAAAGGAGGGCAACCAGGCTGGTGAAGGGGCTCGGGCACAGATCCTATGAGGAGAGGCTGAGGGAGCTGGGGCTGTTCAGCCTGAAAAAGAGGAGGCTCAGGGGAGACCTCATCACTCTCTACAACTCCCTGAAAGGAGGTCGTAGCCAGGTGGGGGTTGGTCTCTTTTCCCAGATGACTTTCAACAAGACAAGAGGACACGGTCTCAAGTTGTGCCAAGGGAGGTTTAGGTTAGATATGAGAAAGAATTTCTTTACGGCGAGGGTGATCAGGCATTGGAATGGGCTGCCCGGTGAGGTGGTGGATTCTCCGTCCCTGGAGATATTTAAAAAGAGACTGGATGTGGCACTCAGTGCCATGGGCTGGGAACCGCAGCGGCAGTGGATCAAGGGTTGGACTTGATGATCTCTGAGGTCCCTTCCAACCCAGCTAATTCTATGATTCTATGATTCTAAGTCTTTACAGTACTCATCAGTAAGTATTATTACTATTTCTCTTATTTCAAAACAAAAGTTTAAATTTGGGTGGTCCTATCATTGTCTATCTTCTTACCTTGAATTTTTTCATTTTATAAAGCAGAGAGTTAAAAGTCTCAATTTGTTTTGCATTATATTTACTAAAAGAACCCTCCAATCTCTGTTCCCACGATTGAGATATTTCCAGAAAAGAAGTCAGTCACAACTTCAGTTACTTCTTTCTAGAAGTACAGTTCTAGAAAATAAGTTAGTTTTCTCTGTTTAACATTACAGTTCTGTAGCTTATATAAGACATCTTAACAGCAGTTGTTTCTAATTGTTGTGACTACTTTAAGTCTTGGAATTTAAATTACTTACCTCATTAAAAAAAGTTTTATTTTCAAAATTCAGCACTAAGTGCAGTTCTCTTTCACAATCTCTCCCCATAAAAAGCCTTTGTAGAAAAAGTTACTTGTGCAGTTCAAATTATTCCAAATAATCAAGGGACATAGTGAGCTTCCTATCATTGTAGAACTGGAACAGATAAAATTTCAGGAAGTCTGCACATTTATTTATGCTACATCAACTGTGAGGGTGTTCCCTATCTCAGTACTATAAATCTTTTCCTTCTATACATCTGTCTCACCACATACAGAAAACAAAGCTCAAACTTACAGCCCAATAAATAATTTTCTTAAGTTTATTCTAGTACAATGTAAAAAGAAACATTATATACTTTAAAATGAACTTGTTTTAGTCTGCTATGACCTCAGCAATCAAAAAAGTAAATCCTAAACTTCTTCTATAAATGGCAACTGATAATTCAAATAGCATGCATGCTTTGAAATAGCTGTCCAGAGTCCAAAATCTAACCATAAGCAGAAACGAGGCCCACAGACATCTTCCATCACAGAATTAGTCACTCTAGTCAAGCTCTTAACATATATAAATTGGGATTAAAAACAATGGGCATTAAAAACCACCCAGAGTCAATGTGGTTGACTAAAACAGAGATGAAGCACTTGCCAATCCACAGACACTATTTTCCTAGCTCTGAGAGCACCCAAAGGAAAAAATGTGCTCCTCAGAGCAGATTACCAGTAATAAAGTTTTGTGAGCAATTCTAAGACTGGATTTGTTCATCTTGTATGCTTGAAGTTCATCTTCCCAGCACAATGACTTGGTATCAAGCTTTCTGTACAGTAGTTCAGCCTTAGCAATCTATTATATTTATATTACTTTCAGTTAACATTTCAGAAGAAGAACAGCACATATTTAGCTATGCAGCTTCCAAATCAATTCCTTCTGATGAAAATATAATTTGAATTTCATAAGGTATTCCCACAGTCATAAATCTTTCAGTCCCAAGCACTTCCTGTCATTTTAATTGCTTCCCTTGAAGTCCCCCAAAGAAAAAAAATGTTGCTCTGCAGTGCTCATAGACAGGTTGGACAGCACTCATTGAGTCCCAGGGGAGAACACTGTCTGGAATGGCTATTTAAATGGGGGAAGAGAAAGAGACAATGCTGAAAAACACATACTTAAGAAATACATGCTGTTTATACTCTTTATTGAAATCAAACATATGGTAACCTCAACCTCTGCCTCCATTCCCTGCCCCCCACCCAGTAAAAGGAAGAGAGATGTCTTCTCTTGACAGGACTAAGGTTTCCAAGCATGTGTTTCTGGACTGAAGCAGTGTGGGAGATATGTAGGAGAAATGTCAAATACCCCATTTCAAAATGCTGTTATCAGTTCTGGCTACGTGGTCTTAGACCAAGGGTTGGGTTTTTTCATATACATAATTTTGTATATAGTCAAAAGGGTGGGGAGAAACTAAAACTCCATTCCACTTCTGCACTGCAACAGTCTTGAAGCAAATCAGCCCTTCTGTTGTGTACATGGGTTTTCTAATCACAACACTATATCCTTTCCAATCACTCCCCATATACAGAAGCTGCTTCAATTTCTAATCTCCCTGTCTCACTATGGTTCATTTTTCAAATTAGTTCCTATTAGTTTCCTCCATATATGAGCCCAGACCTCCTCTATCAAGAAATTTAAATCAGGTCACCCCAAGGCATTTTGCTAGACAGGAAGTATTGTTTACTTTTGCTCTCATGTAAGTTACTTAAATACTGCAAAAACTTGAAGTACTTCACTACCTCTCGTAGCTCAGAGCTGGTTTCAGTTGTCAATGTCATTGTTATTCCTGCAACACTGCTGCTGGCTCATGTCCTTTACCTGCCACTGAGAAGTGCAGTTAGTATGGTTGTCACTGAGCAGCTACACAGTGGGGTCTCCTATAAACAACAACAACAAAAAAAAACCCAAACCAAACAACCATCAGCCAAACACAGCAAAACCCACCTCCGTTTCAGCAACAAGTCAAGCTGTTGGCATGGAAGAGTATCCAACATGCCAAAAAGATAAAGTCTCACAGATTTTCCATACATTATCCAGAAGTAGAAGACAACCCCCCCCCCCCCCAAAAAAAAAAAAAAAAAAGTAAATTAAGCTATTTTCCTATCTGGTCTTTTTGAATCAGGTCACTGACACATCAGTCTGCACAGAACAAAGGTTTAAAAAGGAAGGGGGGAAACATGGCATTCTTAGCTCTGTTATGCATATAGCATTGCAGTCTTTTCAGACTGCACAGAGTTGATACACTCATAGAGTTGATCTTCAGGCTCTATAGAGCTGACAACCAAAGTTAATCCCAAAGGTTTTTTCGTAAGTTACTCAAAGGACTGATTCTACTGCATTGAGCAAGCACATCAGATGTTTATTGCTTTCAGATTTTCAAAGGAGAAATCACTGTTATAGCTCAGCTTGGTTGACTCAAGAGCTCTGCTAGAGCCTCTCTGATTCTCATCTCACCGTCTCTGTTCAAGATAAACACATTTCCTGTATATTATTTCACTGACTATTCAAAAGCTTATATTGAGGTTTTAGCTAGAACAATCCATTTAACAAGGAAGATGAACACAAAAAAACCCCCCCACATTGCAGGCTGCTTGAAACATGTGCAAAATATTTGAGGATGTGAGTTGCTGCATATAACATTCTAGCTTTTTTTTTCTGTTCGCTTCCAAAAATCTAAAGCACTACACTCAGAATTAGCCCTAAGAGTAAAATCTGGTAATCACCACTTCCAATTTTGCACTTATTGGTTTTATAGGATGAAGCTAGCACCTGGGTGACAACTGATCTCACTGTCCTAGACACACCAATTATGTCATTTAACAAGAGCAACTGCTACCATGGATCTACCCAAGTTAATCATCAATGAAGTTGCTGTGCAACTTTGGGAACTGAAGGGCTAGCAATATAACAGCCCCACTGCCAGCTTGACCCTAGCAGTCAGAGAACAGACACTAATCATAGGTGCAAACAGTCTGAAGCTTTTGCCCATGCAGTTTGTAATCTCAGAAGTCACAGACCTTAAAATTAAAATATGAGTCTAGCAAGAGTACAACTAATTGTTGAATGCAATAACTTAAATAGCTGCTTAGGAGCATTAGTTTTGTTCCTAGATGACAGAAATGTAAGCACCAACATATAGTAAATGATTACTACACAGCCATGCATAAACCATTTGCATGAAGAAAGGAAAACTGGCCACGTAACACAACTGTATCTTCTCATGCAGCATTTAGCAGCTCAAGAGGCCAAGTGACAGTGTCAGAATTTCCATCTTAATTGCTACATTTCTAGATCTGTTTCTAAAACATATATCTTAGCATGAAAGCCTTTAATTGCTTTTAAATCATTATCTCCACTTCTGTCATAATGTGCTCAAGAAGTAAACCTCCAGGCTGAAAATTTAGAGCAGCCCAAGTCAGGGATACAGTGCACAGAGCAATTTTGAGCTACTACTGAGCCTAGCATTACATTATAAATATATACTTGGCAAACCACAATTAACAAGGCCACATTTAAATAATATGCAAGATTTTTTTGAGCTACTACCTAGAAAGAAGGTAATTCACAGGGACATAAATATTCCTAGAAATTAACTACCTTTTTATCAATCTAACCCAAGAGAAAGACAACAGCAAAATATCCTTTTACATCAGTTTTTAGTTTGAGTTAATACAGAACTGCTTTCTGGATTGCCTTGCACTCCAGCTGTTCTCATGAATGATTAACACTCAAGTCTCCTAAAATTATGTGTTACTGACTTCTTGGACAGCACTGAACTGAAGAACAGATGGACAAGCTTTTGGAACCAACTCCAGGCAAAAACATCCAAGCCAAACCCTCTTTCTGGACTGGCATGGGGAGGGGCAGGGGAAGAACCACACGTCTTGTTGACATATTTACCACTTGGCATGTTGTCCTGAACTTGCAAGTGGCAAACATTGAAGAGGAGCAAGTTTTTACTTGGTGAGAAAGCAACATGGAAGATGACAGATGAAGTCTTATACTGGGAAGTATCACTTTAAGATTAAACAGAAGACTAAAGGCAGCATGACCTTGGTGTAGCTTAAAGAAACACACAATAGGCAGAGGAACAAAGTTCTATGAATGGAAAATAATAATTTCCAGGATATCCACGTCTTCTGAAACATTGCTCAATTGCTCTCTGTGTGTGTCTGCCTCGGGGAAAAGACCAAGGATAAAGTGTCTTAACTATGAAGAAAACTCCAAAGTTGACTAGAACTTCCCCACTGTGATAGAGAAAAGGCTGACTTCTCCTGGCACAGTGTTCTACCCCCTCGTATCTTTGCAGCTGCACAAGAATCTGGGAAGATGGAGAGTTGCTTCCTATGATTACAAAATCCCTAGGGGGATGGATCCAGAAATGAAGACATAAGAAATCTGAGCAGCAGCAGATTCTTCCCAACAACCAGACAGTTGGGGAAACAAGTAAAAAGTTTTATCACGGCCAGTCTGCATCTCTTCTATCCAAAGGACACACAATTCAAGTAACTGAATTACTTTAAAACTGTGATACTGAAATTCTAGTCACAGGAAAAACAGTAAATAAGACAGAAGAAAAAGAACAAAAGTGCATTTTTCATTTTTTTCTTCCATCAATTTCCCCGGCCAGATGTATAATGTGTATAATCTTTACAATCCCAACCTGATTGACACATGTGGCAGAGAGAACACTGACCAAAAAAAGTCATCAGGCAAGTAATGCTGACACACTAAGAGTTCAAAGGAAACACCTCTGCACAAAGGAAGTGAGTGTAAAGCTGCTGTACAACTATTGCCAAGTAGATTTTTAAAACAAATAGGATACCATTGAAAACATTACCAAGGTAACAATAACAACATGACCAAGGTAAAGTTGTCTGAACAACTTCTTGCCTTGACAGCTGTGGTTCAGTTGAACTGACAGGTCACTCGCTGCTAGAATCCTTCAAACAAACCAGGCTTCAGGTAACAAAAGGACACCTAGACATGCTCATCTGCCCAGCTGTTATCATTTTGGGACAACAGAACTTAAGAGTTTCAGAAAGGGAGAGAAAAAAGACACTTGCAATACACTGACCTGCAAAGGGGGCCAAGGTGAAGAACCAAGACCTTGGCAACCCTACGGTTTTCCACTACAACAGAGCCAAAAGCACCATCAAAAAACCACAGTAGCTTTCTCACAAGGTACCTTAGCACTTCCATGCTGTCCCTCTCCTTGGTGACCAGTTTCCCTAAAGTCTTCCTTTTCCAGTTGCAAAGTTTCTTTTCTCTTCCATTTCCAGCAGCAACTGCTCCACAATAGCTTTCCAGTTCCACCCACCAGGCCCTCGTTTTAAACAACCAAGTCTCACAACATGTTCCCAAGCTTCTCTCCCTCTCCACAGGGACTGACAAACACTCCCAGCTTCACCACTAGTCCAAGAAACAAGCAGTTGTTGCTGTCATGCGATCAGTTTTCACTACTTTCTGCATGCAGTCACTCCTCTGAGGACTACAGTTGGTTAGCTTGTCAGCCTTTACAAGTGCTGACAATTAAAAAAGAGATGCCCTGGCCCTAAAAGAGCCTTTGCCAAACACAACATATTTGCAATGAAGCAATGCTACCTACTGTAGGACAAGACTGACCACTGACAACAAGCGGCACCAGCAAAAATTTCCTGAAGTCACATTCTATCTCCATGCCTCCCTTTGTGGTTATAGAATTCCTGCTTTAATTCTGTTCTCCAGAACAAACTCACACTATAACTCTGGAGTTCCATTTCACAGCAACACAAGCTTGAGAATAAGAAGACATCTTTACTCTTTCACAGTATTTTCCTTCTCTTCAAATGCAGAAAAACTCATTATTTCTCTCACTGTTCAGAACATTCAAAAGTGAAAAGCTTTGAATCGTAAAACTCAACTCTTAGTTGAGGTTTCAACTTATTTTAAGGTTCAAACCTCCCGAGTTATTTAGTTATTTCCTATTTGAACAATAAATATCAATACCTGAAGATAACTTAAGTGTCCATCTGCAAACTGAACAGTGGAGCAGTTGAATCAAATAAACCATTCTTGACTTGACAGCGCAGTAGGAAGAAGAGATGATGTTTTGAGTTGAGACAAACAGCATGCAATATAGTAAATTAATCAGAAAAGGATAACATTGCAACTATGAAGTCCATTAGCAAGCCAGACCCCCCAGTCAAAACTTACTGTTTAACTGCTTACCCAACATGAAGCTTTTTATTATGTGTTTACATTCTCTGGAACACAAGAGGCAAAACCTCCTTACTATAGCTGTGATTATTAACATATACATAGCAACAATTCAGAACATGGGGGATAAAGAGCAGTAGGGCAGTAAACAGCTGAATTAATCTTCAAAATTCCAGGCAAATCTGAGTGTTTGTACTTCACATTCAAGTCAGTATCAAAGTGAAGTTTGTATTCAAACAATTAAATGCAACTGATAATAAGAATCAACTCTACTGACATATTTGAGACAGGAATGTTAATGAGAGGGGAAAAAAAAAGGTTATTATTATTTTCACCTGAACCTTCTTGTGCCTGGAAATAGCCTCAAACAAAACACTGGGAAAATTTAAGTTACCATGTCACTCTTCATCTAAAATTTCATTACAAAAATCAAAATGCTTGCCACAGGATAAAGAAATTTCATTTTCAGTGCAGGTTAACTGATGAAGACATCAATGAATCCTCTCTCAAAGAGAGAAGTGGAGTTCCAAGTCACATTTGAAGTACATTTTGACTGAAGTGTTTTGATGTTTCTGCCTTCAGTCATACTAACATGAATTGATGATTAAAATAATCTAGCATTCCCCATTTCTGAAATGTCACAGTATGCAATTCTTGCAACACATTTTTCCCTATTCAGATGTTTCTCTAGAATACAATTATTGCTAGATGACAGGTGTTCAAAATACTATGCAGTGTTTCATAGGACATTTGCAGTAAGAAAGACCTGATAAATTGCTTGAGAGAAACTTTTCTTCCCAATGTTCTTGCTAGAACCTTTCAGCCATCAGCTTCCTTTTTCAATCCCCTACAGATAATACCATTTCCACCACACTATTAATTCAAACATGATATTCCTCATCTTATCTGTTCCTGTACAACGACAAGTCACAAAGCAGCAGACACCCACCAAGTCCTCAGAGGCTGCTCTTCCTGGGTTTGACACTCAGTTTTCTGAAATAAGAGGCACAAAACATCACATTCAGATGTTCACTGAAGCAAACAAACATTGGAGATCACACACTTTTTACGTGCCTGAATGAGAAAGGCCTTTTAGCATGCCCTGCAAAACTCCACCTAGAGGTAGCCAGGAGGGAACCAGGCACAAGAACAAAGGCAACAAAACTTGATGAACTTGAGATCAGTGAGGAACCCAAGTCAGCTCTGACAGCTACAGTGCTTCAGCAGTTCCTGAAGGCAGCCCAGAGATCTCAGCAGAAACACTCCACCTAACAGCAAACTCCCTGGGCATTTAGAAATAATTCTGCTTGGATAGCAAGATTTGTTTCCCAGCTAAGCAACTGCATCAAAATAAACTACAAAGCACACCTGTCTCTGCATTTACCATTTATCTGTCTACTAAAAATTCATCCAAATAATTCACCTGCCAAGAACACTGACACAAGGCTAAACATCACATATACTACATGATGTCCCACTAAAGATAAGAGTTCCCAGCAGCAAACTCCAGACTGTCTTACATGATAATAATGTTATCATATTCGGTTATTTTGAATGCTTTCCTATATTCTTCCTCCTCTTATTGATAAATTTTTCTAGGTTCTGCAGTCAAATATCTGACCCAAGATGGTACGACTGTAAAATAACACAACCATTGAAGAGACATACATTTTATTTATCAGAATTTTCTCCCATCTTTTTAACGTGTAATATTTTCTTTACGGGATAAAGACGCAAAATGTGGTTTTAAAACAGCAGTGTCAAAACTTTGATCACTGGTCAGCTACAGATGCTAATTAGTAAGGGATAAGCAGTATAAAATAAATTCTGCAACTGGCCACTTGTTTTGCAATGCTTCTTAAGTAACACACACCATCACACTGATTAGTAACATCTGTCTTTGAGGACTGTAGAACTTGACATGACAGTATTCTTCCACACCAATGTACTTACTGGTTCCTTCCTGTGAATCTGGAATATTAGAATACCAGAACAGGTCAACAGGACAGTCCAGCAGCAAGTAAGACCTAGATGTTAACTCATACCAGAGTACTCTTGAGGAAAAAACAAAAAACAAACATTTAAAATATTCTACCTAGTTAAGGAGGTTAGGGAAAGCAACAGCATGCTGTTACAGTGCTCTTCGGGATGAGACACAAAGCCTAATACAAAAATACCACCAAAAAAACCCCCAACAACAACAACTTGAAATGTGACAGCAAAGTGACCCATACTCCAGTCCTTCAGAGTGAAGTTAATACCAGACCAGGGCAGCTCATATTGCAGAACTGAGCTGGAGTGACCTGACAGCAGCAACTGCTATCCAAACATACGTGAGCTACAGCAGATCTACAGTGCTCAATCAACACTCTCAAGAACATGTACCTTAGAGATGTGTAAAGAAAAAGGACATTCTTGATAGATAATTCTAAGATTTGCAGCATCACTATTTCTACCATCCAACACTTGTTTGTAGACAAACTTTTATCATTTTTTAAGGGAACTGTGGTAAAATATTATGACAAACCAGTGACTATTCAGGCATGTAGAATTTGTTTGTGAATCCAGTTTTGCTTTAAATGCCCAAGTCATTTGACCTCCCTAGCATCTATGAATCTGAAGGTCAGTCTGAAATTGTCAAAAACTACAATAAATTTCCTCAGTCATAGCAGAGTACCATTAGGAAATGACGTATTTTACAAACCTTTTTAAAATCCTGCTTTTTTTTTCTCATCCAACTCACCCATTCAACACTGACACCTTTGGGTTAAAACTTCATATGTGAACATAAGCAAAAAAACTACATTAGACCCATTAGAACACTGGTACTAGGCATTAATGAGGATGAATGCTTCTTCCTGGACTGCATCTCCATCTTCAATTTACATGGTCTAACAACTTTTCTTATTTTAATACTTGCCTTTAGAGCTTGTAATGAGCTCAGAAAGTTTGAAAGAAATACTTGCAGAACTTATAAGGTGTTGATGGGGCTATCCAGTGATGCAAATAGTGATGTAACCATATATATGTATGAAGATCTACAGTGACATTTGTACTCCTGTTTCATTACTCAGGTGAAATTATCGATGCAGCTCCTTGAAGGAGTTGAACAAGGCATATGACACTAAGCTATCCCTTTTATCCATGCAAATTAAACTTTGCACCTCCATGTCACGAAGAAGAAAAATATTCCAGTCACAGAAAATAGATTTCTGTAACCTTCCAGGAGTACAATTCATGGCTTCATGTTTACTTAAAAAGAAAATGCTAAGCAATTAAGTAATTATGGTTTTTTTCCCATAATGTATTTGACAGCTAATAGCACAAAGTACTGGATTTTCTACTGCAGCAGAATCTTCTAGACTGCCAATAGCCCGTCTTCAACATCTGCCTCGCAGGTTATTCTCTCAGACTGAGAGCAGTAGGCACACACACTTGAAAAATCTTCTCTAAGTGATCAGTGCTCCAAAGACTTCCCAGCCAAATGGTGGAATTAACTTGTCTTTCCTGCCCCCCAAAAATGCCTACAGAAACAGCAGCTGTCTTTTCCACCATCAGGAACAGAAGAGACTCACAGTAAGACCTGAGAAACTTTACTGTAACATCCAGCTTGCAAATTTGGCTGATTTGAATTCAAAACATTAGCAGCAGCATTTTGAAACCGTGCTACCTGGATTTGTCACTGTCTTTATCTACAGCCCAGGTAAATACTGCTGACCTGTCAGAAAAACTGCTGACACAGTACCTCACAGAGTATCAAATGCCAGACTGAATTCTGAGGTCTCAGTACTGCAACTTTAAGACTCCAGCAATTCACTGTATGAGAACTCAGAGGATGCAGCACTGCCAGCACTGTTGTAGCACTGGGTGAGCTCGCTGCACGCTTGTAGAATTGTTACAAGTCCAGTTGTTCCCAAAATGTACTTTCCATATTGTTAATACGTGGAATGTAGTATTATGCTACAAAATTCCACAATAAACATTCAGAGATGCCTTCTCTCGTGTATGTAGTGCCCACCACAGACTGGGGAACACTAAGAACTTGTACTCTTTCTGCACTTAGATATTAGCATGCTGTAAATAGTACTGAAAGAATATTCAGATTCTTCCCTATGACAGCTGGGTTAAATTTAAAATGCTTCCATATGTGCTTGTCGAAGTCCTTGCAGTGCTGAATAAAAACTGTTACTCAGGCAGAGCTTTCAAACAGTTACACAGATCAAGAAAACACTGCTGAGGTACTGAATATCAGTAAGCTGGTAATTTAAAAATTAATTTTATTATATATGAGATATATATGTTACGAGATTACATTAATCTCATTGAAGTACAGCTGGATAACATGAAACTGATCCTGTTTATGCGGTTCAGCTTGTTAATTATATTTCACAGA
Source organism: Florisuga fusca (assembly GCA_038090715.1). NCBI lineage: Eukaryota > Metazoa > Chordata > Aves > Apodiformes > Trochilidae > Florisuga > Florisuga fusca. Next base: position 3,490,974 of record JAAWXA010000040.1, on the reverse strand, counting down.
TATTCCCGGTACATTTTCTTCAACAATGAGAAAATAGCTGATTGTTACTACTTCTAAAACTTATGATTCTAAATTACCATCAAATTAGCCTTGTCTCAAGAGGTAGTTCATGCTCTGTCAAGACAATTATACCTTACTGGTGGGTCCAGCACTCTACAGTTTCCAGCAGTTTCATACAGCATACACTAATCCTTGAAATATACAACTTATGCATATGACACCTAAGCAATGGCTTTGGCTGCAACAGAATCACTATGCAAAGAAAAAAGATGTAACTGAGCAGCTTCATTCATGTATTTCTGAGACAACTGCTGAGTATGGAAAAACACACAAGTGTAGGCATTTCTCCATCTCAACCAAAAGTAGAAACATACCTCACTCCTCTTCATGTCAGACAAAACTCTGTCAGTGTAATAGGTAGGCAAGACTTCACATCCCTAGATACACACACATACACATTTGAGATGCACTTTGCAAGCTGTTACCCAGTGAATTCAGGTTTATTAATATGCACTTCAAAGCACAATGAGTACCAGAGTTAATGATGCTGCCTGTAAAGCACTTACATATCATCTCCTAAGCCTCTAGTGGATTAGGTGTGTTAAAATCATGTGTCCTGGCACTGATTAATACTGGGTGACTTGCTGCTTCTATTGACCCAAGGCTGGAACTACATGTATATGTGTATGAAATAGACATAAAAGCCATTCTGTTATCTTTTACACAGAGCCGGCCCTCAAGTGCAGTAAACAATGCTTAATTAACTTCTCATTGACAAAATTTAATTAGTACACTGGATGTGTCCAAATAATTTCAGCATAACAAAAGTCAATCTGTATGTACATGACTTGATGCATTGAAGTATGTTGCACAGTAATTATAGTTATTAAGCACCTACTAGGCACTTTGTAATAAAATGCTACTTGAAAGTTAAATTAGGTAGAAAATTCTGCCCTTGAATACATGTCAACTCAGGTAACAAAACAAAACAAAACAAAAAAAGCAAACAAAAAAAAGCTCTTTGGAACTTAAGTTATATCAACAATTTTCCATCCATCCAAATTCTGATGTGCAGTGCCAGTTAGAAAAGCCTGCAGCAGTAAGTATCATTTGATCCCACCAAGTAGGTCATACACAATTAACTAAATGCAAGTCAATCATTTAACTGGTGCTTAAACTATAATTTCTAACCTTGCCCAAACCAGAAGGTTAAGTTGTAATTGGAACTGTAAAAATATAGAGTAGTCCATTAACATGGACCTTAAAATTCCCAGCCAAGCTTCCTGAGTGCCCAAATGAGTCCATCCCATGAAATACTCTTTAGAAGCATCAGCTCTTCAGAAGCAGACATTTGGTGTGCCTCACAAGAAAATTCAAAAACAAACTCATCAAACATACAGTGCCTCGAGGCAAATACTTTAATGCCCATCTTCCTGTACAGCATGACTTTGAGGACTCAAAAATGTCAACTAGAGCAACAAAGCTACTGTTCCTGTGACACGAGCCCTTCACAGTCCCACAGTCAAAGCTTGCAGAGTGAAATGCAAGACTCAGGTCTGCATGTTCTGTTCACATCAAAGATCAGGAGGCTTCAAACAAACACTTTTCAGTTCTAACTCAGTTCTTGCAGTTTTACTTAACACCCTTTTTATTTCCGGACATCCCACTCGTATTACCCTACTCATTTCTCTCACCAGATACTTTTTCTCTACAACACATAATAATACACCTTTTACACAATGGCACCACACTTTTCTCATTGATTTGGCTATGGCATGAACAAAGCTCTCAAAAAACAAAGGATTGGTTGCATGCTCCATATCCTTTTCCCCTTATGCGTATCAGGTGAACTCAGTGAAGGTAACAGCTCAGTCAATGCCCCAATTAACAGTCACCAATGGTATTTTAATGATTTTGATCTAAGTAATCTTTCTGTAGAAATTGCAGTGTAACAATGACTGCCAAGTCCTTTCCACTTGCATTAGCACTCAAAACAGGTACCTCAAGGTCCACTTTTCCCACCTTCTCCTCCCGCCTGCTGCCTCTAGATCTAGATATGATTAAAGTGAAAAGCAGAGATTCTCAGAGCTACACTCAAAACATCAGCACTCTGCCATATGGATGGTTTTATGCAGGCTCAGAGAAAAATTGTTTTTTTACTTCACAGACAATGCGTTTAGTACCTTGCAAGAAGAACATGCATCATCACTGGTCAGATGGCAAACAAAAGTTATAAAGAAATCAAGTGAAACAACACTGATTTCGAAAATTAAGTTACTTAAAGAAGCCCACAAATCTATACAAGATGGGCTAAGAAAGACAAATTCCCCCCCAAGAATTCTCTTATGTGCCATTTTTTTTTCCCTCTTCAGATCTACCCAGCTTTAGTTATTTAGATTCAATTATGTTAGATTATATCAACAAGGGAGTTTCTAAGGGTCTCTCTTTTGCTGTTTTCACTGTACTGGAAAAGGTAAACTCATGTGCATGTAATTTTGCATAAGAACAAGCTTTTTCAGACAAAGATGCCCATTTCAGACACAATCAGCACTCAGTTTATATTCCAAGAACAGTACTTATGGTAACTTCAAAGATGTATAACATACATTTTTTAAAGAATAAATTATCATGCTTATTTACTGGTCAGATTCACTCATTTCACTATAAACCACTTGCATTATATACCTACTGGGATGAGAGGGATTAACATTTCATAATAATACTTCATTGCAATGCTTATAGGGAGAATAATAATAGGAGGCTATAGGGAGCCTGAATTTTATTTCTCAGATGCAGGGATGAGATGACCCTTTTATCTAAGAAGAAAAAGCAGCTATCTAAAATGCAGGGTAGCAAAATTTCTCCATCCTGTCCTTGAAACATTTAATATTAAATGCTTTCCCAGCATTGAAACAACTCAAATTTCCCAAATAGCTCAAGATTGACTTGAAATTAATTATCATGCCTTATTCATGATGCTTTCTCATAGCTGAAGGAACAGTGATTATGCAAGTTCCCTGCAAACATATGAACACATCTTCTCGTTTCACAGACCCTACAGCTGTCAAAGCTCCTCATATACATAAGTTGGTAGTATATGGTACAGTTAAACAGCACAGGCTTACACAAACACAAGGAAACAAGGAGCCTGGCTCACAACAAAACCAGTAATTTTTGCAAGCCATATTGCTCTGGAATCATAGCTGGCTTGGTGTTGCCTCCCAATTCTCATTTAAACTTTTACTCGTAATAAAGGCCATAGATACTGCAGCCTACTTTCCTTAGCCAACATTCATTTCTAATAAATAGAGGCTTTGTTTACAAGTTTGAAATACAGAAAGAAGGCCTACCCCACACACTTGACAAGCAAGCAATCTGGAATGCAACAGCACAGAGGTCTTCAACTATTAGTGACCTCATGTTTACAAGATACGAGTTTGTCAAGGAACTGTCAAAGCTGAGTACTGGATATACCACAGCTGTATGTACCAGCAGCATGTAAGAGATACTTTCAGTCTATTTGTCAGATCAGACTGTCTTGCAGCCCAGTAAGCCCAATGTGTTCTGATCAGCATAAAGAGCATCATGGCCAGCAGGCTGAAGGCAGTGATTCTCACCCTCTCTTGAGACTTCACCTGGAGTACTGAGATCACCTCTGGAGTCCCTAATACATGGCAGACACAGCCTGGAGAAGAGAAGGCTCTGGGGAGACCTTACAGCAGCCTTTCAGTACCTAAAGGTGGCTTATAAAAGAAAGATTTTTCACCAAGACCTGTACTGACAGGACAATGCGCAACTGTTTCATATTAAGAGTAAGTTTAGATTGGACATAAGGAAGAACTTGTTGTTATAGTAAGGGTGCTGAGACACCCTTACTATACTGGTAAGAAGAGCTTACCCAGAAAAGTTGTGGATGCCCCATCCTTGAGAGCTGGATGAGGCCTTGAGCAGAGAGGGATGGGCTATACTAGATTATCTTTACATGTTCTTTACAACCCAAGCTACTCATATTGAGATCAGCAACTTCAACAACACTGCAGAGAATGAGAAAAGCATGAACAGCTAAGAGGTTAGATTATCTCCTGTTTTTTCCACGTTCTTCTAATTACACCATAAGATTTAAACATTTTTGTCTTATTTCCTCTGACCATTTCAAAATTCCTGAAGGCATTTATTGTTATGCAAAAGGTATAACCATAAGATTACCCTTCAAACCTGAATCAAGCATGCTTCCCTGAAGTATGGAAGGCATCTCACTGCAGTGTTCCAAGTGACAAGTGATCTGTTAGACTAACACCAGCTCCATGTACTAGACAGTTGCAAGTGAAACCCCTAAGTGCACAGGCTGCAGAACTAACAGCCACAATTTTCACAGAAGTGTCACATTTGAACATGTCACCAACGAGGAGATAACTTTTGACCTTTTCTTATTGTCCTCACACAAGATATGTGTTCAGGGTTTCCTTATCAAAACATTTTATACTCATATTAGTTGTTCTCCTTTCTTTAAAAGGAAAACATCAGTAAAAACAAGCTAAAAGTAGGGCAGAAATTGCCAACAGCCCTGGGAGAAGAGCAGCAAGGTGACCAACACAGCAGTTTATTCCCTTAATTATTACTTGCACTCAGCACTGCACAAAGCCCTCCCATCACTGAGCTAATACCACCTGCAGCACCACTTCTGCAGTTCCACTGTTCTGAATTAAAGCTGATCTTAAGCTTAGCTCTCTATTTTCAAAAGCCACTTAGAAGGTGGGAAAATGCAGCCAGTGGAACTGTAGCTGTATGAAGCAGAAACAGCTGTTCTGCTGTCCAACTTGAAGCTAACCTAGCTGTAATGTCATGGCTCAAAGCAGATGGCTATAAAATCCCCAGGTTCTCCACTCACTTTTACATCTAGGACACTTGCACTTTGTCAGACAAGAAAAGCACCTGGATTCTTGTTTACCCATCAAGGCTAAACACTTTTCATCTACATAATACCTTTAAAATACAAAACCCTTTCTTGGAAAGACAAAGAGCCAACATCTCATGGAAGAAAGCAAAAAATTTACCTAGGAGAGGGTGAAAAGACAAAGAGACTAGTTTTCTTCAACAAGTAACAGTTTGGAAGTGGCAAATTAACAGTTCTGGCTTCATGGGAAACATCTACGTAAACACAAGCTGCAGATAGTACCAGAAAGTCATTTGTTGAAGACTATGTGAGCGAACCACAGTTCTGTAATACTTTGGAAAACAAAGACTGCCATTACACCAAAATTAAAAAAAACAAAACCTCACCATGTTCACTATTTCAGCTAAGTCCAAAAGACACTTCTGTAAACCTACAAAAGTTGACAGGCACAAATTTTAACACAGTCCATACTTCTATTCACACACTCAAGACAGTTCCATTGCCACCAAGTACGTGCCAAACCTGATTTAGAGTACTACACAGGCAATCCTAACATCAAGCAACCCTGGCAAATTCCGAAGAAGAAAGAGAAGGAGAAAGTAGATCCAGTTTGCTAAAGCTAAAGCTATTAAGAAATGCATTGATTCAGGGCAGGTCTGTTCTATCCTAACCAGGAAGATTCTACAACTTGGTCCGTACTCAGCAACTGCTTGTATGATTTTTAATTAAGCAGTACATGTTATCCAGAATGCACATGAGGATGCATTCCTTAAAAATCCACTAATTGCAAACTTCTGCTTTTTTTTCAGTTTTCAAAGGAGTGATACTGGTCAAGCAGCTTCCCACATGCAGCACTGGTGATTAATGAAGACTCTGTATAGTTGGAGTAAAATCCAAGAAATAATAAGATGAAAATTCAAGGTTCCTGCTTATTGGAATTTCTTCACTGAGTAACCTATCACTAGCAAGTATGTTTCAGAAAGCATAAATGTACAATAAAACCTGCAGAGATATGCCTGCTTTACTACCCTTAAAAAAAACTTTGCTTAGGAAAGTCAGGTTATGCCAGACAGACATTTCTAGTACATACTCCTGGTTTTTCTCACTTAAACTGAACTGAAGCAAAAAGACAGACTTAAAAAGAAGTCATTTGCTTGAAACTGAAGATATGCTCATTAGCAAGATGAGAAAGATGAAAACACTAGCTGTTGCCACACTAATGCTTTTATACATGCTGATGTTCTTTTGAAGATGACTGAACCAGCTTAAGGCTCCACTGGAGAGTGGCATTCCCTCAGTGTTACTTTCAAAATACAAGAAAAAAATTGTCCTTCAACAGAACAATAACAGATTAAAAAAAGCATTTTTTTAGCCTAATAAACAGTCATCTCACTACTAGGTAGAAGTTTCCTCACCTAAAACAAATAAAACATCAACTGTGAGCACAGGTTGACCCCTAGAAAAAGAATCATTAGAAGTTACTGCCAGCATACCTTTTGGGAACTATGATTTGTGCTTGTTAACATTTACAGCATGAAAACTTAGAAATTATTTTGCAAGTAGAGCCAAGGCATCTCTCACAAGCACCTAGTCCAACCACCTGATCAGTTCAGGGCTCATGATGTTAAAGCAATTTATTAAGAACACTGCTCAAATGCTTCAAACAGAGACAGGCTTGGGGAATCAATAACCTCTCCAGGAAGCTTGTGCCAGTGCTGTACTATCCTCTCAGTAAAAAAGGGTCTCCTAATATCTACTTTAAACCTCCCCTGGTGCAGCTTTGAACTATTCCCCTGCATCCTACCACTCAATGCCAGGAAGAAAAGCTCAGCAGCCCCCTCTCCCCATCCCCTCCTCAGTAAGCTGTCCTCAGACTCTTTTTTTCTCCAAACTAGCCTTAGCTGCTCCTCATTCCTTCCAGTCCTTTAACCATCTTTATTGCCCTCCTATGGATGCACTCAAGGGCCTTCAAAGACTTCTCAAATTGTGGTGCCCAGAGCCGCACACAAGTCTCAAGATGATGCCAACACCAATACTGAATATAATGGGATAATAACCTGAATACAGTGGGATAATCACCTTTTTTGACCAGCTGGTTATTCCATGTTTGATGCATCCCAGGATGCAGTTGCCCTCTTGACTGCCTGGGCAGAAATCTGACTCATACAGAAGGCTGCAAACAACCAGCACCCTCTCTGCAAGGCTGAGTTCCAGCCATCCCTCTCCCCATTTATAGCTGTGCCCAGCAACATTTGTTGGCAATGTGGAAGGCAGTGGAAAGACATGAAACAAAAAACACACCTGAAAGACTGGTTCACCATCAAATGTTCCAGCAGTCTTAGCTCCAGCATTTTGAATTAAATGACATCACATTAAATGTCACAAAATCCAAAGCTCCTAAACTGTAAAATGCCTAGTCTCTAAAATTTAGGGAATTACAATGCAATGAACAAATAGGCAGGGGGGAAATCCAAGTGTGACAGGCTTAAAAAAAAAAAAAAAAAAAAAATCACTACTCATAACCTACTTGTGTCAATCATGGAGAGGCTGCAGTAGACAAATCTGGTTTTAGTTAGTCTCACGGGAGCAAAGGGGTGGAAGAGGAGTGACATGAGGCTCACTATATCTCACACTTACCATACTATTTCTACCTTCTACAGTTGTGCTGTCTTCATTTGGGAAATAACAAACTAATACTAATGACAAATAAATAGCTAGTCCAACTAACTCAGAAGCCAAGCTTAACTTAATTTTCCCTTCAAAACTAACTCACAGTGATGTAATAAACAATGATATACCACTAATCCTTCTGTATCATGCACCTAAGATAAGTTATCAACTGCTCCCTCCCAGCATACCAACAATTATGGCACTGCAAAGTCTGAGATACAAAGAGCATGATTTAAATGTGAAGGGTAAACTGAATGCCAGGACCAACCTACATTTGGCCAAAGATGTATTTTAGTAAGACAACTGATCTGCTTTTAAGCCACACAATATATGTAATTACACGGCTGAGAAAACCTAGCACAAATAATATTTAATTACCTTATTTAATAAAGGCGTATTTTAATTTATGTTTTATAACTTTTTTTTTTTTTCCCAAAGGATCAGTAAATTATCTTCAAGAAAGAACACACACCAAGACATTACTAAGTTATTTTCACCATTTATTTGAAGCGCTTGGCTTCCATAACAGCTACAGTACAAGTACCTCAAGTACACAGTTTCTGTAACATAATCTAATTTGTTGCAGCATGTTTAGGGCTGGAAGTCAAAGTGCACTGAAAGACATGTTTGAACCAAAATAGAAAGCCATGAATGGGGCTTGGCAGTAGGGGATTCCCCTTCCTTCTCACTGCTATTTATAACTTAAGGCAAGTAAGGTCATTTCCAATTTAACGCTCTGTTCCCGAATCACCTTTTTCTGCAGAGGAAGAAAAAAGAAATGCAAGGTACAACTATTCCAAACACAACATTCTAAGGCAACAACTGGAAAGCTCTGTAAGCCAGCAAGACACATTTTAACCATTTCTACAACAAGAACAGGTCACAATCCACATTTAGAATTCAATAGTTGCTTCCTCACAACCAAAGTATCAAAGCACACAGTTGATCAAGACTTCTGTCCTCTCTCAGGTAGAATCTGTCCTAACACTGTCACACTAATTTTAGCTTAAAATTATGAATATAAGAATGCTTTTAGTTCTTAAGGTTGAAGAGATGAATCAGTTTGCCAGGCACAGTGGAAGTCATCTGTCAATAAACTGCCCAATATTTTCCTGTCCCATTGCATCAAGTAGGTAGGTATTGCACAACAGTTCATTTACACTACTTACTCCTGGAAAAACTGAACGGTAGTCTGCAGTGCAGATCATCACATCAGCCAGATGGTTTGTAGATGCTTCTGTACAATACTGTAAATCAGTTTGTTGCACTGGTAGAAGGGTCACAAACTCTTCACAACCATGATAGCCAGCTTAGAGTTCTGCATTCTGATTGATCACCAGAGGCAGGACACAGGCTTTTATAACCACGTTTATCTGACTGTTTCATACAGAATACTGATCAGAATTCTGTTTTTCAAAGTTGGCATGGCAAGTTTCAGGCCTTCTAATAAGCACCTTTCACAAACTGGTACCAACAGCAAACCACCAACATTCCTTGAAATTAAATAAAAGTTCTTCTAGGCAAAAACATTCCTGAAATTATATTAAGCATTTATGAGATTTGTTTTAAAACATAGCTTAAAAAGCACAGGGAACTATGAAGATTTACAATACTTGAATCAACATCCTCGTGTGGATTTAACACAGAGTCTTTCAAAAACTGTATTTCTAAAACAATGACATCACAGCCATTAACCTAACCATCTCCAACTTCCCTCTACTTCCTGTATGCACCACCACACAGGTGTTACCTCCACAGCAAGGTTAGATTCCTCAGTAGTTCTCAAACAACTAATGCACACCTAAACCCTACCCCTTAGTAGGATTTGACATCAGTATTGCTGCAAGATACCTGTGAATCCATTAATAAAATTCCCATCTTTACACAGAATAAAGTGAACTGAGAAGAAAATAGTATTAATGACAACAATGCAGTATGAATGGTTCAACTCTGTGATGCTGTAACAACAAGAAATGAGCATTTCTTACAAACATCTGGAATGACAGAATTACTGCCAAACTCATCCAACACACAAAAACAAGAACTGTCCTTAGTGTTAGCACCAGGCAACCAGAATAGGTGTTCCCCATTAAGAGTGGTTAAGGAAGACTCAAATAAGACTGTCTGTCTAAGTGTCTGTCCTGATAGCTGTCAACTATTCAAAGAAAGAACTGCTTCTTACAGTGGTTTACCCTTAGTAACTGGACACCAGAATCTATATTTATGGCATTCACGTGAAGCACTGCAACCCAAATCCAGCTAGAGACATTTTTCTAAAGCCTTAGTTTTAACAAAATACAATTAGCCCTTTCTAAAATAGCAACATAGGATACTAATTATAGCAATTTATAGAACAGTGAGTGCTTGCTGTGCAGGCAGACACTCACCTTCCAAAGAATGACCTCTCTATTGTCACAGGCTGCACTCCAATAAGCAGCAACTAAATATTTCAGTATGCTTACCACAGCAGCAGTTTGAGGAAAAAAAATGGCTGAAAACCTGGGGAAGGGAGGCATATTTAAGAGCTAAAATCCTACAACCAAAAGCCACAAAGCTTGTTTTCAAGTTTGGTACAAAGAGCAACAGAGCCTGGCTGAGAATGTATCTGCTTTTACCTTAAGCATGTATTTTCAGGGCACCAAAAATGGACTGCTCACATTCCACATGCAAGTCAAGATTAGCAAGGTGTTGCCCTTTCCTCTATTTTGCCATTAGACACAAACAAGAAATAGAAAAACACTAACTTAACAGTTAATCTTAACTTGAACCGAACTTGCAACATATAAAATGCTAAACAGGGCACAACTAGAAAGCAAGCCAGAAGCCAAAAACGTCCCTACAAGTTCTTCAGCCAAAGTGACACTAATGGTCAGAAAGCTGGAATAAACAGTAAGTTACATGTCACTGCATGATAATCAGTAACATGACTTTGAGTACAGAAAGAGAAATATATCTCCAGGCAATATGGATCAAACATGTTTTAACCTTTCCTGAATTGCTGACTATCTCAAGACAAAGTATCATTACGTGTATCAAGGACAAATGGTGCACTTCCATTATCAAAAATTACTGAATTTGTCACTGTACAGCAATGTCAAAATACACTTAAACCAGTGTTTTCAGAATTTTATGTCATGGATACCCAAACCTGTAATAGAAGGACATGATCCACATGGTCTGATCCTGAAACACCAGGGTAAATACAATAGCCTTGTTCCCCTATGCTGTTTGTGCTTATCCTGCTACCTAATAAATTTAGAAAAAAACACGTTGCTACATTTTAATCCATTTTGGGTAATTCCTGTTCAGTAATACTAGAAACACCACTGGATTCTGAGTACCAGCTGTATAGGAAGCAAATCCCCTACAACAATAAGGTTCAGTATGCCATTTGCTGACAGCTGCTATTTTAAGTGTAGTCAATCAGCCAGACCTCCAATGGGCCACCTCTGGAAGCTGCCAATTTTTATTTATTCATTTATTTAATAATGCAACAATTGGAATATATTAGGTTGCCTAAAAAAGTACTTTTGCAATTTAGGAAAAGTCTTAAACACCATTTACACTGATATGCAAAATCTGCTCCCCAGGTTTTTCAAGTATCATCAGAATGCAGCAGTTCAAATTTACTATTTCCATCAGGCTTGGTGAGTACATGAAAGATTACTGGAGAACGGGATGTGAAAGAAGGAATAGAGGGATGCAAGTTTAATAAAACTCCAAACTCAAGCCATATATCAAAATATGCCCCTTCTAAGGCAGTTTTTCAAATTAGACTTTCAAATCCAAACCTGACTTAGGGCTCAGGAACTTAATTTGCTATGACACACTTAGTTACTTACCCATCAAGGTCTCTGCCTTCACCTTTGACAGAGCAAATTACACGCCTGTAATGCTTCTGAGAAGGGTAAAATCCATATCACTCAGCCAACCCTACATATGCAATGCAAGGAAAAAAACACGGCCCCCAGGCTCTCAAACTGTACTCTTTTGTGGTTGAAGTTCAGGACTTCTATTGTACCATGCATAACCACAATTCTACCCATACATCTACCCAGCTCTGATCCACAAAAGTGACAAGAGTCTACATACTGGTTACACACTGTGTAAAGATAAGTATCTGCTGACAGAAGAATCTGGCCTGACACTACCAAGTCCACTTCTCTCTAAAACACAAAAACAATGCCAGTAATTTGTTGATAGGGTATGATAAATCATCATTCCATTTAAGAGAATGCTGCAAAAGTAGTTCCAGATCTTAATTCATATGTAGACACTTCAGCAGTTTAAGCACAAAGATTGGTCCTTGTCTCTGACTTAGGATAACCATGTTGAAGCACTCAAAATCAATACCACCACTCCTGACTCTATTTATCCTCAAGAAGTCAAATCATCTGAAAGTTACATTATTTCCACTTTTCAAAATAAATTAATATATAGGGGTTTTTTATGATCATCAACAGTAATTAGGTGGAATTATTTTGATATGTGAGTTGAAATGTTGTAAGCAGTCAACTGCCAAGGCCACAGGCTACACTGGTGCCCATTTACAGATTCAACACATCATATAGATAATTCTTTTACACACACATTCCCTCAGATGCATTACTCTCATGTATTCAGATTTCCATAGTGCTACCAAGGCCTTGGTTCATGCTTCTGTGTGTAACTCAAAATTTGTGTTCAGTAGAAGATACCAAGTACATGCAACAGAAAGCACAACTTCACAAGCTCATTTACAATTCATTGTCTTCCAATGTAGTAACTCTCACACACCAAGTTTATTTTTTTGACACTCTGTAAGTAGTAGTTTGACTGATTCCACAGAGTGCTTCTGGAATAATACATTAAGGGTAAATCATCTCTATAAGCCTCCTGAGAAAACAGAAAATCTTTACTTGACCAATACCATAGCCCCTCTCTCTTATAATTACAAAACTGTGGTTTATGTTTTGTATTGTATGTGGAGTTTCCTACATTGCCTGAAGAAGCACTTTTCTAAGCTGTGAAGCTTAAAATCACAAGGCCTAGATATAACCTAGGGCCCCAGGAGGTAAAATACATTTTCCTTGGTTTTCAGGGCCATTGTCCTGGTTTGGGCCAGGATAAAGGTGATTTTCTGGTTTGTACTTTTGCTTTCAGCTAAGTCTCTTGCAAGTAGTTGCACTTGCTGAAATTAACAGCAAGTTTCTCAGACAGTGTCTGCTTCTAGGACTGGTAACACTGGATGTTTATAGTTACTGCTAGAGACTGGTGTGCAGAGCCAAGGACACTGCTCAGCTCTGAGGAACATTTTACCCTCCAGAAGGATTAAGGAGGTCCCACCTGAAACCTTCCTTTGGGGAGGACTGGACAAGACAGATGCCAGAACTGACCAAACAGAGTATTCCATCCCATACACCTCATACTCAGTATAAATTTGAGGGATCACAAGGGTCAAACCCCTTCCTGCCCTTCTTTCACTGGTTCCCTGTTTGCTTCGGCATCCTGGGAGGATTCCATCCATTCCTTTCCCTGTGCTCCTGATCCATGCCAGCCTGAATCCGTGTGTTCCTGCCTCCAGCTCCCGACTGCTCCTGACTCCAGGAATCCAGCCTGGACTTTCCCAGGGCTGCCCTGCAGCCTCGGGGGTGATGTGAGAGTTATTGGGGGAAAGGGGGGAGGAACGTGGGATCAAATTTCCTGTGTATTGGTATATATTTAGTAATTTTACCTGTTTATCATTACTGTTTCATTAAAGTTGTGTAGTTTAGTTTCCAACCCATAAGTCTCTCTCCCTTATTCTTTCTCCTTTCTTTATCAGGGAGGAGAGGGGGATTAATGGAAAGCATCTGTTATTCAGTTTAATTGCCAGGCCAGTGTTAAACCGTGACAGCCATGTAAGTCACCATGGAGACCTAAACAACAAATACCTCCCTTTTGCATGTCCAGCTTATGTGATGTTAACAACACCTTAAAAAAACCCCACTAAGTACTGTCAAAGCAGTTGCAGAGGTATATCAATGAGACAAGAACTTGGAACAGTAACCCACAAGGTGAAGGCACTCAGTTCATTGAGAGAAGGTGTGAACATTAACACACCCTTCAGAGAGCTCTAGAAGTGCACAAACCTCTTCTTGTCTGTAGTTTATGTAGGACTAAACAGAAGTTTCTATGTATTTGGAATCACTAAACAGCAAGGAACTAAAGAAGGACAAAATTTTCATGGGAAAATGAGAGCACATGTTGTAAAACAAGACATATTTTTTTCCTGATTCAAGGATTTCAAAACCGAGTTATTGAGAAGTTCCTTTTCTCCACCACCTGGTAAGCATTGCCTTTTGCCTATATATTATTTTCTCTCAAATAATCAACACTACTCCTTTATTATTCAGCTGCAAGAGACAGCTACGGCAAAATCTGTCCCAAAACAAGCCAAGAGCAGCCATTTAGAAACCACCAGGTACCAGTATAAACAAACTGAAATTAAGGTTTATTTTACTGCAACACCCTGTAGATTTTTTTTTTAAAAAAAAAGCTCAGAACAGTTTAACAAATCAGCTTATTTCTTCCAGCTCAAAAATCCCACTCTTCTAAAAGCAAATACTTGTTTCAAGTGCTTTGGTTGTTTATTCACTCCACTTGGAAGATACTACAACATATAATTCATTTGTAGTAAACATGTGGGTTGGAGAACCTTAAGCACATTTGGTCTTTAATTCTCTTGAGCAGAGACAGCAGCCACTATCTGCTGTGCATTGGACAAACTAATTTCAAGCTTCTCATAATAGAGAAGTCATCTTTGACAAAGCAGCTATTACCATCAAAACCTTCCCTAAGGGTATGCTCTCTAGACAAAGGACCTTGATAGGTTAGATAGGCTTTAGAGGACCGTACCAATTTGTGTATTTCACTGCAAAAGAGATGGGAAGTTTTTCTCTTCTGTGTGCCAAACAAGCCTTTCACCTTGTAGCTGAATACTATCAACAAGTGTCATAACCTCAACTACTCAAGAAGAAAAAAAAAACAAACAAACACATCAGAAATGTTTTGGTACCTAACACTCACAACTGTTCTTACAGAACTGTTCCTATGAAGAGATGGCTGCTTTCTATATCTGATCATGGTACACAACGACTACTTCACAGGTACTAACACCACTTTGGTTTAAAAAATTAAAGGTGCACTTTAAGCAAAAAATTTTAAATTACTCTATAGTCCAACAGAAAAAAAAATATTAGTCAATACCACACTACTGCAAATCTTTAGTCTTCACAAAGCTGTAACTACAGTTTTTTTAAAAATTGCTTTCCTCATTTTTTTTTATTTTCTGTCTTCACTCTACATTTTTCCTTTGGTTTTCAGAAGTGCCTTGTAAACAGTTCTCAAATGTAACTGCCTGCTTTATCTTCCCTTTTTACCCAAAGGGCTGTTATCTGCAATCCCACGTTGCTTTGGCATCTTCTTCGGGTGCTAAAGTTGTACTTCATTTCTTATAACTGAGATGACACCTACAGAAGGCTGAGCTGTACCTCCAGAGATACACTTATTGGGTGGGTACCAAGACAGTCCTGGTGCCTGATAGCAGATGTTTAGCAGGTACTTGAAAGTCATCTTTAAGGGAAGATGCTGTAGCCTCAGGCAGGATGAGAACTACAATTGTATTGGCTGCTAATCAAATTGAATAAGAAATGCCATGTCTGTGACTTAGAAGTCATAGACAGAACAAAACAAAAAACAACAAAAAACCCACCCACACACACACACACAAAAACCCCATCACCAACCAAACAGAACTTGAATCACTCAAGAATGCTTATTTCCAAAAGTTTAACTGGCATGACCTAAGGCCACAATTCACAAATGTCCTCATAAAATTTTGTATGCTGTCACAACACACATGGGTAGCATTACTAAATACCCTATTTTAAAGCACAAGAATGTGAGCCAAGTGAAGACAAGGAATTCAAACCAGACAAATGTTTTAGAGCCCTCTACAGTTGCAATCTTGCTCAAATTACATCTGCCCCTGAAGACTCTCAAGTGTTGTGTCAGATACACAGACACTATGGCAGATTTAGCTTTTGACTGAAAATCCCTGTGCATCAGCTATCTCCTAGCCCCAGTACAAGCTCCCTGTCAGACACACTATGGGATGAAATTAAGAAACAAATCAGATCTGAAAAAAAAATTATGAAGGTGACTATTTTGACTGTTTAAAATATGGACTTATAGCTCCTTTCACTAATGACAAACCTCACCTTAAATGTACACTGTGCCTTGAAATATTAGCTAATGACAGTACGAAGCCATCATGATTAGCAAGACACTGAGAAACTAAGCACCCAGAACATGAGGACAAATCTTGAAAATTTCTTCAGCACTGGTTTCCAGCCATGTGGTACTCCATGCAGTACTTCACAAAAGAAAAAAAACAACAAAACAGTTAACTGAGCTTTATAAATTTTCTAAAGCCTCTTGTAAAGGTTCCTTACTTAACAGCAAAAGACAAAAAGCCCTATACCACTGGGGAAGCAAGACCACTGCAGTCGTGCTCCTGCAGTAAAAAATGGCTGAAATAACACTGGGAAAACAATATGGCATTCCTTTGTCAGCAAATACTGCTGGAATATGCATAGCTGAAGACTTAAAGGAACAAGAATTAGAACAAATTATGCAGTGTGGGAAGTTTGCTATATTGCTGGCTGAAAGCATAGATATTTCTCACATGTCTCAGCTTCTCATATATTCTAGGTTGTTTCAGTGATGAAATACACTGCAAACTACTTTTTGTGAGCCACTATAAGGAAGATGTACCAGAGAAAAGACAATATGCTGAGTTTTATAGAAAAACTGCAACAGTTATCACTGATGGAGTGGCTGCTTTAACTGGAATCAGAAAAAAAAGGATTCCAGTGTAAAAGTTATAGATAAAACCACATGAAATTATTTCACTGTGTCATTCAAAGGCAAAGATTTTTAAGTGCACCAAGTACACTGTCTGATGCCTGTACATCCTCAGCTGCAGTACTTAACTCTTCCAAACTGTACTTTAAACATCACAACAGAGGGATCTCATTTTCCAAAGCTTTTGATTTTTTAAACTGAAATTGGACCTTTATCTCTTCCTCCCTATACCAGTCCCTTTAGTGATGCTCTCACACAGTAGATGCAGCACGGGTTCCTTCTGCATTCCTGCTGTCCAGTACTGTCTCCCACTTGATCCTTTCCCCAGATAGTTCAGAAACCTCCTTGACAACAGGAGATGTTTCCTTGTACTGCAAAAAAAAAATTAAGCTAAACATCTTTTACTCAAAAATAGGAAAATCACAAGGAAAACTTTAAAAACTTGCAGGCTACAATAAGCTGCAGTATTCAAGCAGGCTTCCTGATCTCATTCATATATCCATTTGTAGCTCCACTGCTAAATTTCAACACTGTCCTGGTATTTCAACCTTTTCTTTGTGTCTAAGCATTATGTGCTTGAGTCCTACAACACTAACACATTGCAGCCACAGTCCCTCCCATTAGATCACCATAGCTGTTTTCTTCAACAGGGATTATCATTTCTGTCAGACATTCATAGCCTGCCTGTGCCACTTCTATTCTCTCCACCAAGTGCCACCTTGCTGTCTCCCACTACACAGCATTTGGCACACTTAAACTGAACAAAGCTAAAAACTACTTGCCATTAATGCCTTTAAGACTAGTTAATGTTTCCACCTGTACCAATTAAAGCCTGATTTTCACTCTCAGTAAGTTTTCGCAGCTGGCTTATGCTCCCATATTTGTGATCTATACCTGAACTTTAAATCTCTCATTCCAGAAAAAGCCCAACTTTGCCACTAGTCCATACCACCATGGTAAATAAACCGTAGAAACTAGATAAAACAAAGGGTTATTTACCATATTACAGACATCAACTTCCAAGAAAGGAGACATTACTATATGAAAATAAACAAGAATATGCCATACAAAAAGCATTACACAACTTTGAAGGCCTTTCTAAACTGAAGATAATCCTATTGTTTACAAGGATCTCACACCAAACATTTCAGTTATACACAGAACACTTTGATATACTGTAGTTAACATATCTCTTCATGGCAGCTGACAAATGCAAATTGTTATTCAACTTGAAAAAATAAACAGCCCATATAGTACCACTGATTCTTTATCACCTCAACTCTTATTTGCTGTGATTAAGAATAATAACAGCCTCCCGCTTATTCCTGGGTTACATGTCACTTTTTAATGGAAACAAGAAAACTCAACCTTAGAAAGGTTGCCTGATAGGAAGACACAAGGTTCATTTACAATTCTCTTCAGTCCACACTTTCTTCCTGCTGCCCAAACACAGAAAGATGAGCTACCTACTGAGAATGCAAGGAAGGCAGTTTCAAGTGCCAGCCTGACACATCTTGGCAGAAATTCAACTGGTGCTGCCAAGTAAAGGGACTACAAGTAAGAAGTCAGCACCGTAGTACTGTAAAGATATTTAAAGACAAGACTTATTGTTGTGTGGTCACCCTCACCTTCTGAAGTGAGTGTGTTTTCAAGCTTTCTGAGGATGCTTGGGTAAAACTGCACTGGAGCTTTGAGAATTGAGGGGGTGGATCTCTGCGGATGGAATCCCAGCTTGCAGCTGGAAGTGGAAAATATCAAAATGTTATCACAATCACTTCAAGTTAGCAGGCTAATTCTAATTCATTTCCAAGATAAGCATGTGTACATACAACACACCCAGGGAAAGGGTTCTCTGACACTACTGTGAAATGGGTTTTCAGCTACATTACCAGGGACAGAAACAAACAAAAAAAAATTTAGTGTTCACAGTTACAAGTCTGGCATGAAAACTCACCACAGGCTCCTCTCCCCTCTTCCACCAAGAGTATTAGTGGCACTCAAGAGGCAGGCCTTCACTGCACCCAGAGACAGAAGGCCACAATTATCCAACCATTGATCAGACCCAGGACTGCAGCACCCTCACAATCAGCCCAGCACTTATGCATCTAAATAACCTGGACTACCTTCAAAGCAGCCAGACATTCCTTTTGAAGAGGAAGGGATTGTTTAATCACAACCATAAAATTAAGGCATAAAAAAAGTTTAAAACACAACATAATGTCCATAGTGATAACAGAGTTGCAAAGCTTAACATAGCCTCTGGAACTTGGAAGCCAGGCTACTTGGAAAAAATCTCTGCTTTATCATCTGCCTCACCCTCACATGCAGTTCTTCAGATCAGTTTAATTTATACGAGAATAATGGTGTGTGGTCAAAAGCTGAACCAAAACCTGCATCCCCCTTCAGGTACCAACAGACAGGACTAACCAGAAACTTCAACTTCTAACTATATACCAGTAACATTTGTCCCAACTGACATACTAAAATCCAAAAGTAAACAAGCAAAACTTAATATGCAAAATACTGCCTATTTAGACAGCCTCCCCCCATTTGCAGTAACATCCAACCATTTTGTTTGCTGTTCTCAATTTGCATCAGCATTCTATTGTCTGCAGAAACATGCATAAGCAGACTTGCCAAACCTTTTAAAGATTCAAGAGCAAAGAAAAAAAAAAAAGAATAAATTTTTGAAAGCTGAATACAGTGGTCTGTAAACACATTCACACTTCTTCCCTAATTATGGCCTGGTGTAAAGGCAGCATCTGGGTAAGAACTTAGCAAGAAACTGTATTAAAAATAAAAATTAAAAAAAATCAGCCTGGGTATACATTTGAAGTTTATTATAATCTTCGAGGTTCATATATGACTAGGAGATGAGAATTATCTCAAACGGTGTTTTCAGCACTTCAGTGCTAAAATTATGGATTGGAATAATTCCTCAGCAATGGTGTTGCTCATATTTCATGAACATACAATACCAATACCCCCACAGCTATGTGACACTACAATGCCACAAGAAGGAATGGAAGTCTGTACAGTCTAATTGTGATGCCTAATTCAATACTGGCATTTTTGGATGCTGCCTAGACCTTGCATTTGCACAAATTTAATAGATATATGTTATGTAAGTAAGCATAAAGTGACACAATCCAAATATTAATGCTTCAGAACACCCTTGCTGTGGGGAGTCAAATCTTTGTAGAAACAATACCAAATAAGAGAAGGTTTTCACAGCACAGATTTTACATCATCATGAAGATTATGCAGTTAAAGCTATGCCACAGCCAGATAGTTCTTTCAAGCCCATTCCTCTGACTCCAAAATAAAATACTTGAATCTACTATAGCAATGTTTTATACTAACCAGTTATATTTATAACTGTAGATGCATTTCCTAATGAAGGCAGAATTCAGTGATTAGATGATCTGGCAAATGATGAAAGAAGACTGAGTAAAACTGTACAACAAATCAAGCTCAGAATAAAATTACTTAATCCTTTGCAGTTCAAATGCAAGTTCATCTTTCTCAACATCATGTACTCTTAACCAATCTACCCACCACACATACTCCAAAAAACCTCTCACCCTCTTAAGCACTACTACAGTGTAATGACAAGATTTCAAATCAACTTAAATTAGACTGTACTGCATTACATTACATGATACTATGCAACAGATGTTTCTCTAGAAACACAGGACAATTACTTGGGGTAAACTGCTATAATTTGAACGCTAAAATGAGTATCCTGCATGAAACTGTCATAGTCTTCATGGAGTTTTACACTGAGATTCAGAACTTAAATACTGTCCAAGTTTGTCTCAGTTAACACAGAGACTTAGACTGGCAACCAGAAACAATAACTATTCTTATCTTACTTGAGCTCAGTAATTTTGCCACCAAGAGATAAACAGGATGAAAATTACACTTAACCCTTCAGCTCTGCAACAACCAGTGAGTTAAATGAGACATGAAACCCAGATGAAATGAAATTCTTAGAGGCAAGAGACTTCCCCCACCCCACAGGTATATAGTGGGGTGCCGCTGTGATTTCACTAAATTGCATTGAAAATTTAACATTTTTAAAATTAAAGCAGAAAGGGTGGTTCAGGCAATTTAATCCATAGTTACCTTAGCTAACAGCCATACTGTTGGAAGAACTGCTGACCATTATCTCAAACAGATAGGAAAGCTTTTAATATACTACAATTAGTAAGGTATTTATAACCAACACTGGCAGCTTCCACTGATTCTTGCAGTAGATGCTACCGTAGACATGAGTGATACTTTATATAAGAACAATCTCAGAAACGTGCTGCTTTTTAAAAAAAAGAACATATGGACACTTTTCCATAGTTACTGGGCTCCCTTGACAATGCAGAACTCTGACACCTTTAAATAACATAGGTTCAAAACCAGGATTTCTAGTTTGAAGCTTAATAAGGCTCATACTTAGCTCTAGAACACAGGCTCACAAAAAAAAAAAACCCAAAACCCCAAAAAACCCCAAACCAACACCCATGAAACAAACAAACAAAACCAAACAAACAAACCACCACAACTTTTAAAAGAATCTGAGGGAAGTGGACAACGGTTTTATCTGACAGAGATTATTTTTAATTAACAAATATCCCAACCACCTTTCTAACCAGACATCACAGCAACATTTCGGCACAAGAAAAAGCAGAGCCTAAATAAACTGAAGCGTCTGGTCAGCAGAACAAAAGCACTACAGAAGGTGAGCACAAAGACAGCAGAGGCCCCGCTTCCCGGACAGGTGCTCCCAAGCAGTGACACCGTGTCGGGGCTCTCTAGTTACCCGCAGGCAAGACCGTGCCCTGCACCCCACAACCATCTGCTCAGGTAGCACGGGAAATGAGCGGTGCCAACACACGCAGGGGGACCCCAGCCCACAGAGCGGACATGCCCTCTGCAACCACACACCGCCGACAGGCACCGAGGGAGGTTTTGCGCTTTGGCACGGAACCCTGCTGCACCGGGGCAGGTAGCCCAGAGCCGCTGGCCCATTCCCAGGCCGGCCCAGGGAAGGGGGAGGCCGCGGAGCTGGGGGGCCC
>JAAWXA010000040.1:3404882-3469439 GCA_038090715.1 Florisuga fusca | reverse complement strand
ATACACATCTAATATATCCTCCTTACAGTTACTGCAGGCTCAGCATTGCTAATAAACTCCAGTTACAAGAGAATGCTCACTGGATTTCTTTTATTGAATTAGGTATTTACAGGCTCATTAATAATGCAATGCTTCAAAAATCTGAAGCAATCCTACCCAAGGATTAGCAGCAGGATATAGAGAAAATAATCAATGGAAAACTTGGAAATAAGATTTAGTATAATTGCTGATCCTAGTGCCATTATCTCACTATCTTTTTGGAGGGCAAAGGGGATACTACCACAGTCGATAAAAAGTGCCACAAGTCACTGATTTTTACAAGATGACTATCAAAAGATAATAAGAATTAAGCATTGTCCTAAATCCTAGATTACATACCTGAATGATGCATTCACACAGCATTACAACATTTAAACCATCACTAGAATTCTTATACATAAACATGAGATTCACTGACCTATTTTTTCAAGTCTTCTGCATCCTTCTTACAGAAATGTTGCATTACAGGTACAAGTCCCTTCATGCTGTTGTGTTGCATTTGCTTGCACAACTTCAATTATTTACCCCTAAGATGTACCTTACTGTAGCTAGACAAAACAGGAGTGAAAGGTTCTCCTGTCTAGCACTCTTCTTGCCCACAACTATCTAATTTCACACCACTACTTCAGAATCCACTCCATCTTTTTCATTAAAACAAACAGATTTCTTCATGGTTCCAAGCTCTAGTTACATCCTATTCTCCTGGTATAAAGCATACACTTGATATAAAATAGGAAGAAAAGCACCAAAATACTGAAATTTAACAGAGAAAATCACCAAGCAATCCAGGTATTAAAAGGCAGGAATCTGTTCAGCAGCAATGTTAGTTCTATTGCAGTTTCTTCCTTGCTTATTATGTGCTGTGTCATAAATATTCTTCACTGGAGTACCCATTTCTTGTGGAAGGCACACTACTGCAGTTGCTTTAAGTGCAACTTCAACATTCAGGTGACACTGTTAACAAAACAGCATGAATGAACTGAAAACACTGCCTGGGAGAATCCTTTCAAAGTTAAGAAGAAACCAGGAATATGCCACAAAGCACCTGTTTTGTCTGATGAATAAGGAGTTACCAATCATCACACCCATGATGAAAAGTGTATCCTAAATAATTAGTTACTCTTTAATGATTTTATTTCATTTAACCTTGTCCTTAGACATATCAGATATACAGTGTCATGCTGTAAAATAAAAAGCTCACTAAAGAGTTATTTCAAGTATGGAGAAAAGGAGGACAAAATTCCATTAGCAGCCTTTTAGCAGTACAAGCACCATTTCCAGCAGAGCAGTCAAAGCCAGAGGCACATTTAGACCAGTAATGTGTACAAGGTCAAAATAACCTGAACAGATTAATCTGGATTAAGATTCATTAACATTTTGCTTAAAGCCACTCTTACCATTATGTGACATTCTCTTCCCAAAACATGACTGTAAGGAAATGGTAATGTGCCTGCAAAGTTATTCTAGTAGGGATTTTGCCATGTTGTTTCTACTACCTCTCTTACATATATTAAGATGAAACAAAGTTAAGTCAAGTCATCATCTCAGCTATTCCTTCTCATACCAGTGAAAGGCACGGCCCTTATTCCTAAGCCTTAGAGAACTCATTTATATGATCATATTCTCCAGTTTCCCTGGAAACTGTTTAAAAATAGTGAATAACTGTACTGGTCAGCTTAGACTCCTGGCCATTAATTGCAATGTTTACTTGGAGCTTCAATATTCATGCATCACATTACTTTGTCAGCTTCATTTCTCTTTTCAAAAACACAGCACCAGCTGCATGTATTTCATGCATTTTCTAACAGAAAATACTACATTCACCTGGACAAGCATCAGATAAAAGTTTCTAATTATTGCATGAGCTTTTATGTCATTAGATGTGTAATAGAGAACATTAAACAGAAACTTACCTCAAAATTAAACTTCATTTAATAGAAAATAAGCTTGACAAAATACTGCTTGACCATGTGGAATTCTTCCAGTAACTGGATCTGTAACACAAGATAAAAATAAGTTACTTTCTTATCCTCATTCCATTAATTTCTAATTTTAAGTACCTTCTGCCAACTCACTGCAAAGGAAGCGACTCAGGAAGTTTTAAGTTTCCTTTTCTCTTTGTGAGTCAGAATTTGTTGACAAGTGAACAGCTTTAAGTTGAAGAAAACAACATGAAATCCAGGCTTCCAAATTACTCACACTTTAAAAATCTTGTAATAACAATAAATGAACTCCCAGTTTATACAGGTAAATACCTTGAAATTGTTTATTCACTTAACAAAAAACTTTCAGCACAAGTCTGGGTGTTAACATAAATTAAACAACCACACTGGAGTCTCAAAGACATCTAATTTTGCATTAACTACACTCTCCTATGGATTACTGTCACTGTGTGGAGTAACTTGGAAAACAGCACAGCACAAGCCTCTAAGAAATTTCCCTTCACAGCGAGTCCCATTCTGAGAGTTCAATTGCAGAAAAATAAAAATAGTGTTAATAGCTCTAGTTTATTTTTAAAAGATGATAGAAACTCTACTTCAAGGTTTTGTTCAGTTTCAGAAAGCAGGTTTGTTGTTTGGGTGGTTTTAGGCTTTGTCTGTTTAGACCTAGGTTTCTTTTTCCTAGGATTCTTAGGTGCATTTATTAGTTTTTACTCTATGAAGTAAGAGCATATAAGTTGAATACTCACGGGGAATGGCTAAGTCAGTTTGAACAGAAAATAAATCACAAATTTACAATAGCAAAGTTTACAAAACTGATCTCCAAACACAGTAATATGTCTGGACAAATAGAAGATGGCCTAAAACTTGCTGCTAGTAAAAGCCCAAGTACATTCTGTGCAAGCAAATGCAACACAACAGCATGAAGGGACTTGTACCTGTAATGCAACATTTCTGTAAGAAGGATGCAGAAGACTTGAAAAAATAGGTCAGTGAATCTCATGTTTATGTATAAGAATTCTAGTGATGGTTTAAATGTTGTAATGCTGTGTGAATGCATCATTCAGGTATGTAATCTAGGATTTAGGACAATGCTTAATTCTTATTATCTTTTGATAGTCATCTTGTAAAAATCAGTGACTTGTGGCACTTTTTATCAACTGTGGTAGTATCCCCTTTGCCCTCCAAAAAGATAGTGAGATAATGGCACTAGGATCAGCAATTATACTAAATCTTATTTCCAAGTTTTCCATTGATTATTTTCTCTATATCCTGCTGCTAATCCTTGGGTAGGATTGCTTCAGATTTTTGAAGCATTGCATTATTAATGAGCCTGTAAATACCTAATTCAATAAAAGAAATCCAGTGAGCATTCTCTTGTAACTGGAGTTTATTAGCAATGCTGAGCCTGCAGTAACTGTAAGGAGGATATATTTTAAATGCTTCATGTGTTTTGTTGAGGAATTAAATTNCCGCCGCTGGCGGAGGCGCGCGCTTGCCGCAGCAGCTCCCGGCGGATTCCGTGTCACGACGGAGGGACTGAGGGGCTGACTGAGGGACTGACGGACTGACTGAGGGACTGACTGACGGGCGGGCTGACGCGTTGTCGCCCGGCTCGGTGGCTTGGGGACGTGCCCCCGGGTCATGGTCCGCAGCCGTGCCCCGCACAGGGCGGTGTCCCCTCCCCAACACCTGGGGAGCGGCCGCCCCGTGTCACCACTCTCGTCCCCGCTGCTCGTAGGCCAGAGGCTTGGAACCGAGCTCTGTGGGCAGAGATGGTGTCAGACGAACAAAACCGCATCGATAGAGTCCAGCGCTCTGTGAAAGTGACCCAAAGTGACCCAAACTGCCCTGCGGTTTTGTTGCCTTAAGCATTTACAAGTAGCGCCGGCAAGAAATTGAGTGCTGTAGCGACAAAGGAAACTCAGAACTTCCCTAATTGGCTTCTAACTTATACTCCTCTCTTATGAAATATAGAATGATCATTTAACTCTTCTCCTTGTGCAATATTATCATATTTTCTGGCTGCTTCGAAAGAAACTTCCTCTCCTCCCTTGCTGTACGTCATTGTATTGGCTTTTCCTGCCTTATAAGCTTCACTTTTAAACCTTTTCCTCAACTTCCCTCACTCTCACTCAAGGTCACAATCTCAGTCTCTTGCAATTGCTGTGTTCCGCTGTTTCTTCTCAGCTCACAGGAAAGCCATCTGTACAACATGGCCCTCCAGACAGCTCCTTTGAAATCTTTTTATCGTAATGCCAGCAAAAACACCCTCCCATCCCAAAGAGCAAAACTTTACTACAATATGGAATGCAGTGGTGAGACGAGGCTCCTCTGTACCATTTCTGTGTTTTGCTACTCCTAGTACTTCTGTGTGTCTGGACACATTTACTGTCTCCCTTTGTAATCAGTGGTTTGCTTTGGGACACGAGTTGTTTTTCTTCTTTTTCGCTGTACCAGGTACAAGGTGGTCTGGGCACACACCTGGGTTCTACAATAACAATAATTGGTAATAGTATTACAATAATAAGTGAGATATCCTGTCAGTCTGTCATTTGAGTATCCAGATTTTGTTATTTCAGTGCTGAGAAACATGCCTTTTTGCTGCAGTACAGTGGGTATAGAGGACAAAAGAAACTTCCTTGTTTCTGCACGTTATTTCAATATTAAAGAAATTGCAGATAGGTGTATTTCCCTTGGAAAAAAAATAATCACAGTATAATGAACCCAAAAGTGCTTACATTAATACAAGGCACTGACTGATGTTTGTCAATGCAGCTGATCTTCCAAATTTCACTTGTAGCTCTGTAGTTATGTTACAGACTAAAATAGTTTCTCTTTGTGATTGTATGTCTCCTGTGTAGTAGTTGTTCTATCTGCAGGAAATCAGTCAGCCCTTTCCAAACAAGGGAATGGGTTGACAGAGTTAACATTTTTAGTAAGGAATACTTAAGACCAAGACTGCAGGAAACAAAGGTGTTTTGGTACCTAGTCTTAAAGGGAACTGCAATTACATGAGCTGGAATAGAATGAAGGATAGGATTGTAATTCAGATCATGCTCCCACAGAAGATGTTAGTTCTAGCAAAGCTAATAGGACACAGATTTGGCAACATGGGAGGTCAGGAGACTAAGAACAGGAGCAGAATCCCTCTCAGTTGTATCCCACATAGTAGCCAGAGTGGAAAGGTCATACCTTGCTCTCCTAGTCCATCAGCCTGGCTGCCCTCAGGCACGCGGTATTTTTATTATCAGAAAAGCTCCCAGAAAGCAGCATCTTCTGTAGTGCTGTCCCTTGGAAGGCAACTCAAGTTGCCTTTTGATTACAAGCTTCTGTGGCTTCTGACACTTTTTAACATTAGTGTTTGCAGCTGTGCTACGTTGTGGTGTGGTGGTCAGTTCCAGCTTTTCAAACCTGCTGTGGGAAGAATCGGCAAGTAAATGTGGACTGTTGTCTCAAACCCACATGCATTTAACTAAGTGATAATTCTCCATATGCACTGTTTGTAATGCAGAGGTTTGGGGTTCCAAAAACTCTTCATTATCAATATCCACACAGTTTTCCTGGTTGTTTTTAAAACACCAACTAAATTATCATCTAAGTTTAAAAGTTTTGTTCTGAATTCTTTTCTTGTCCACATCCAAAGACAGAACATAGTTTGCTGCACAAAGTACACATGAAAATACTGTATTTCTGTTTTAAAAATAGAATTTAGTCATGTCAGCTGCTTGGGCATGATACAGACTGATCCAAATAAGATGTGACTTATATGGAATTATGTTGAACTTTTTGCTTTGTCTGAAGTTTGTATCATGCAGTAGCAATGGTGCTTTTTCAGTTGCCTGTATTTTAAGGATACTGATAAAGCACTGGATCAGTGCCAGGTATTTAAGGAAATGCATTGCTGTTTCCTTGGCTCACCAGATGTTACAATATATTGTGAGTATGTTGCTGGACTAAAGAGTGATTTTTACTATATTTTTACTATATTTGTTTAATTATAGTGATTCAGCGTTGTAGAAAAATCTTGACCTCTAAAATGAGTTGATGTTAGCACCTTGCCTTCAAGCAAATAATTTAGATAATGTGCATTGCATTGTATAGAACTTTGTTTCCTTTCTCTTTTACAATCTCCTTCAATGACTGGCAACAGCTGCACCTCATTTTATCGTGTGGTTTTATTGTTCAGAATTACTGATTATTTATTGTGATTTATAGCAGCAAAAGTCTTTGATGTTTTAAAACAATGAAATACAGGCTTGAACACATCTAAATGAATCCAACAGATGCATTGTCTGAGTCTGTGCAGTACCACAGGAGAGAGCTAGAGCTGACACAGGATTGTTCCCTGCTGGAGGTTTGCCAAAGGAAAACTGGCTGCAGTCACACTATTCTTTATTGCAAGACTCCTCTAATGTGTGTGTTTAATAAAGTACTAACATCTGGGCCCACAGGGTGAACTTCATGTGTACAAACAGTATAATTCCTCAAAATCAATATTTATTTGCAAACTTGACTTGAGAAAAAACATCCCAGGGCATCAGATTTGGGGTCATGTGCTACTTGAGCACTACTTTGGTTTTGTGCAGCTGAAGTATTAGATAAGCCCTATGCCTCCCTTTTCAGTTCCTGTGTTCTCATTACAGCCATGCAGGGATTTCTGTGGCCTGGCCCCAGGCTTCTGCAGGATGCCAGCACTACTGCAGTTATTGATCTCCACTGGAGAGCCAAGGAATGATATCACAGAAAGATGGAGCTGAGCTTTGAGGTGGTTACCTCTCAGGTAAGACACGTGGTAGAGCTTGGGAAGGTATCAGTCCTGTGGCTGACTGGAAGCTGCCTTTGTTCATTTCTCAGTCCATTCTCCCTTCCCTGTTTGCTTCTTTCCTTCATCCTCTGACCTTTCTTGGTGCACAGCACTTGGAGTGGATGCTGTAAGCAAATCTAACTTGAACATGGAGCTCTGAGCATGGGCCACTGGTGGGTTTGTCCATTCTGCAAAGGCTAATGGCTCTGGCTTTTTCCACAGCAATAGGGAAGCCTTGCTCAGGGCTTGCTTCTGCTCTACCAAGTGGCTGGCCTTTTAAAAAGGCTGTTCCCATACCGTGTGAGAATCTGGTTGCATTTCCTCTTAGATCTTTATATTCCTGTTGTGTCTTTTTTTTTGGTATGTGAACCAAATCCTGAGGCCTCCTCAAACAGGAGAAGTGGGCAAGGTCTCTGTTAGCAGTATGCCTCCACAAAAACATAGGTTATTGTGTGGTAGAAACTGAGTTGCTGACAAATAGTCACCTAATGTCTGAGAAGAAGGGAGGATGGGAGGTAAGGGAAGTTACTCCTCAGTGCTGATGCACAGACTGAGGAGCTCTGAAGGACATACCAATAAGTGGCTGCTTAGAACTTGAACAGTCACTAAAATGGGGGACAAAAGGAGTTACTATAAAAAGAGCAATAGGTTATTCATTGTGGCTTCTACAATGATGTCTGAAGTCACTTGATTCAACTCTAATCAAATGGGTGAAGAATGCAATATAAAAAACTGATGAAGGAGCTCTGCTTGTACAAGGAGTGTGTGGGAAGACCCACTCCTGACACTGGGGAAGTATCATTATACATAACTCATAACTTGTGCATGATAACTTGTTAAATGATGTCCAGACCTTATGGTATTTGTTTTTGCAGAGGCATTTTATAGATGTTTGTGCTCGTGCAGTTATTTCTCCTTCCCCTTCTAATCAGAGCACGTCTTGATGTTTGTGCATACCCAACCAGGGTTATAAGCCCAGTGTTCTCAACAGAGTTATTAATCATTTCTGATTATGAAATTCATACATAATCAGCTTTTCACACAAGGGAATACCAAATTAGATCTTCCCTCAGTAAAATGAAAAATTCACATTCTTCATATGAAATCACTGACAGCACATAATTACTATAAAAATATAAATTACATACAATGATCTTGTAAAAAATAGAGCAGTGCATCCTTTATTTCATTTCCTATGTATCCTTATCTTAGGCTTCTTCAAAAGTAAGCTGCCTTTTCCATGACTTCGTTGCAAAATCTCTTGATTGTTGTGGGCTCTTTTGGTATGTTACTTCATTAATGGTTTAGCAGCCTTTTTAAAATTACAACAAGAGTTATTAATGAGAAGTGTACTTACTATTTTTTCCATGCCTGGGGTTTGGAGGGAGCATAAACATCATAGCCCTCTCTCTGAATTTTATGCTCAGCTGTGAGACACCTTTGTACTTTCTGGGTTTTTGGGGGACGTTTTAATGTTCAGTGCTGACCTTACTTTCCGTTTCCCTATCTCCTGCTGGGTGGTGGGAAACCGAGGATGGCTGGAATTGCTCCCTCTCACATCCTGTTTCAAGTACTTGTCCCTTGTATTTCTGTAGGAAGCTGAACTGCCAACCCTGTGCTGCACATTAACTCCTTTCTCTGGATACAAGTTCCTGATGGAGACCTTTTCCACCCCTTTTCTGGTGCTTGTGTCATGCAAATGAAGGGGGGTGCCCTGGGGCAGCAAATGTAAGAGGCTGTAACTATATGCATTAGAACAGGGCTAATCTTTTCCATTTTAAAAATCTCCTAACAGAAGAATCTATTAAATCTACTTGTTGTAATCAGGACTTGTGAAGCTGGCAGCTTTCCCTTACTCCCTCATCAGCTTTACTATTTCTGCCAAGCCACCCCTTCCTTTCCAGAGCTAACTCAGAACTTTGCAAGTCTGTACCTGAGACAGCTTGTCCCAGCTCTGGAAAACTAGTGCATGGATTTCTTTCCACACTTGTGATGGATTCTGCAGAATGGTTTGTTCTCCTTTTGGTTGTATTCATTACCTCAAGAGCAAAATTCACTGGTTTGGTGCAGACTTGCATTCCTTCCAGAATGGGTTAGTAGTCTCTGTATTATGTGCTCTCTCTTCTCATCTTGCAGGAAGGGGGAATGAGGGCACAGAGCAAAAGCATCAGCTTTACAACTCTGAGAGTATAATCCCTGATGCTTGCCTTACTGGAATATATTGCAGATCGATGTAAACTATTAGGCATTTTGTGGTCAGTTGCTAAGGAAAAAGGTATCCTGCAGCAGGGGAGCAGTACAAGCTCTCCTGCATCACTCCAGCCTTGAGCTCAGGGCGTGTGTTGGGGGATTTTTACAGTAAACCTTAACCACAGAGCATGAGCTACAACTTGACTGGGGCATGTGTCCTAATGGGAACTCAGTGCATAGTTAGGCCCTTATATTCCATTCTACACCTGAATTGTCCAGATCTGACTTTATAGTTTGTATTTGAAATGACCTTGCAGCAGTGTGGTCATTCAAATAAGGCACAGAACAAGCATATTCCCTTTTGAACAGAATAGCTGTCTGTGTGAACATATGTGTACCTGTCTACCCAATTTATTTACCAGAGAGAAGCAAGCTGTAATAGTGACCATGGCAGTTACAGCAGAGATTATTTTTTTTTAACATGATGCTGTAGATTTCATGAAGAGTTAAAATCCAGACAAGATGGAAACCTGTACATACTGTAAATAAAAATACACATTGTTTTCTGTTTCAACCTTGCAGACAAGGTTGATACATATTTGTTTGATACAAATATTGATACATATTTTATTGATTTTATTGATACATAAATTATTTTTAGTGAAATGAGAGTATATACATGGGTAGAAAGCACAGAGCTGAGGTTGGGATTGCTTTTTGCTTTTGACTGAGGCTGATCTCTTGGTGCTTGGCAGAGATAGATCTGGGCATGGGAAGCAGCAATAGGGATGGCAGAATGGGCCCTGGCAGAGCCTGGAAAACCCAACTGACAGCTGCTGCTGTCAGATGAAGGAATGAGAGTATTTGAAACAGCAGCTACTTCAGGGGGAGATGGTGTGTGTGAGCCTTTTCTGGCCCTATTTTCTGTGGCAGAAAAAGTCAGCTCTGAGTATAACCCAGGCACTTCATCCCCAGGGCAGCACCACTCAGTTTGCTTGTGCAGAGAAGCAGCCTTGAGCCAGCTCTGGGTTGGATTCACTCTGCCTTTCAATAAATGTGTACAATTACTCATTGACAAGTTTACATAAATCAAACAGATACCAGTATTAAAAACAAACAAACAACAAAAACAGAACAAACAAGCAAACAAAAAATCAACCTTCAGATAACAGTTTTGTGAATGATGGCAGGCATTTTAAGAGCTGCAGGCTCTTACAAGGCCTGAAGACAGAAGAAGTGGCAAAATGGAGAAATAGAGGAGAGTTATTCCAGATGTCAAAGTTTCAGAGAAGGCTCTTGTGTTATTGTGAGGCTTTGAAGGGCCCTAGAAGGAGCCAGTTCTGAACTGGTGGAGGGAGGGATAAAGACAGCCTATGGCTCATCATCTCATTAATAAGTGTTGCTTTTCCTTTTCCACAACTCTATCAGGAACGAACTGTAACAATGTTCCCAATTGTTGCTGAGTCTCTGGTGGCACACATCCAACCATGTCTGTCTTCTGGGAGTTATGAGATGGAATCCTCTTGCCTTGTGTGATCTCTTCTGTAGCCACTACACCAGCCAGAGATCTGAATTTCTGTGTGGGAGTTCAGGCTGCAGAGTCTTCCAAATATCTATGGAAATACAACAGAGGTTTATTTGCACGATTTTATATGCGGCCACTTCTATATGAGACAAATACTGATAGGTTTGGCAGGAATGTTACCATGCCAGGGGCATAGCTCCCAGACATGTCTCCCAGAGTTTCATTAGCTATTGGCACCTTTAGATCCCTTTACTTCTGGTTATGATTTCTTTGCATTGCCTCTTTCTGCCACTCTGACAAAGCACTGTGCGTCATCAATTCTTTCTGTGCCCAGATTCAGCAGCTACCACCAGGACTGAATGTGTCAGCAACAGTGTCATAGCTGGGAGTTGTGAATGTGGCAGTAACAAAGAGAGAAAATCAGCAGGGCATTCTGTTTTCTTGGAGGAAAAAAACAATTCAAGGGACAAG
This sequence comes from Florisuga fusca, assembly GCA_038090715.1. Classification (NCBI taxonomy): domain Eukaryota; kingdom Metazoa; phylum Chordata; class Aves; order Apodiformes; family Trochilidae; genus Florisuga; species Florisuga fusca. The sequence continues at coordinate 3,458,467 of JAAWXA010000040.1, read as the reverse complement.
GAAGAGTTTACTAAAGGTATGTCACCTAAAAAGACTAATAAAACCCTTATTGCAGTTTTTAAAATCAGCATAACTCCTGTTAATCTGTGTCCTTCTTTCTGCCCAATCTACCCCATACTGATTGATCTTGCACCTATTGAAGCACAAGTCGTGCTGAAGTCTGGATTAGGCTTTACCACAGCTTGTTTATGAGCACTGCCTTGCCCTGGTGTCCTTGCTTTCCTGACAAGGAGAATTTCTGCAGTGTAGTGAGGAGGCAGAGCCCTGTTCTGCAGCTCAGCTGGCACTTCAAGGTGTTGCTGAGTTAAGGCCATAAGATACAACAGTGCCTGACCCCTGGCCTGTCAGACATCATCTCTCTCTGTGCAGTTGTTCAGGGAATCTTAAAAAAGGATGGTGTGGCTGAAGCAATAGCTGCATCACAGGGCTGATTGTTCTGTTTTATGGGGTATTTTTCAGAGAGCTGGGAGCTGCAGCCCGTGTGACACAGTGTGCTGGGCTGTTCACTGCTGCTGGGGCTGCCTGTTCTAGTCAGGCATTCCCAGTGTTACAGCAGCAGTACTAGGTGGTGGTACTGCTAAATGCAACCATTCTGCCTTAGGCCTGATTTCAGCATTCCTGCAGTAATATGTAACAGTGCCAAAGGCTTTCCTTTACCCTCAGAGGCTGGCATGCAAGCTTTGCAGATCTCTCTCTCTTTCTCTAGGACACATGACATTAGTTTCTTTTTACAGTGCATGTTTGGGGGTAGGAAGGAAGGAGAAAGGGAAAAAAAAATCCAAACAAAGATACCTGCCTCAAGTCCCTTGTTGAAGGCAACAATTCAGTAAAAATGTTGAGAGATTTCTCCACTTGTTCTTCACTGCCTGAAGGAAACTTCTTCATCTTTGTGTACTGCAGCCCAAGAGTAACAGATGTGGGTAAAGCATTTGTAGCTGCACTTCGTTTGCAGGTGTAGGAGCCTGGAATCCATTTAGTCAGTGTTTTGATACTGTAGTTGCCTTTCACAGTCTTGTTACTTGTGCACTTGTGTTGCACAGATTTGACACAGAGTCAAAATGGAAGGGAGCAGGAGGGGCAGGCTGTGCAGTGCAGCTACAGTGTGGAGCTGTCTGTGCCCTGGGTGCAAGCACAGATCTTTGTGCCTTAAAGTGACATCTGAGTCTTTGTCTAGGACCTGGTAAGAGGAACATGACTGACACCCTGTGAACTGGACATGGTTGAGCAGCATCTGTTGCATATGGTTATATCTGCTTTTGGTGAGGCAGGCTTTGGCCTGGAAAGATGTGCCAAAAAAACCCAGAAGATAGAGGTTGTTACTCCTCTACAAGTTTATCTGAGTAACTGCAGGAGTAAGCTCATATGGTCAGGTCTCTTAGAACCCAGGTTCTTCAAGTCATTGAGAATGCTAGGAGTAAGAGCAGTCTTTTTGTGTTATGACTTAGAATAGGCAATCATCTTACACTTGATATTCAGCCCTGTTGGCCTCTTTTTATGCATTGTGCTTTGGTCAGGCAGATTTTCATTTGCTCAGCTGAAAGCTCTTCAAAGCTGAGGCTGCAATCTGTTGTGAGCTAATGAGAGCAAGCAGGCTTTTGCACAATCATAGTGCCCTTGTGCTGAGGCACTGCTGGGTGCAGGGAAAATTATTCCAAAGTTTTGAAATAATGCCACCCTCAGACAGGAGGGGCACCAAACACAGGTCTCAACTCAATCTTTTACAGTGTGTTAGAAGCTAAAGAGCAACATGCAGTGAGGGGTCAGCCCAGGATCTGTCTCTTATNTCCTGTTAATCTGTGTCCTTCTTTCTGCCCAATCTACCCCATACTGATTGATCTTGCACCTATTGAAGCACAAGTCGTGCTGAAGTCTGGATTAGGCTTTACCACAGCTTGTTTATGAGCACTGCCTTGCCCTGGTGTCCTTGCTTTCCTGACAAGGAGAATTTCTGCAGTGTAGTGAGGAGGCAGAGCCCTGTTCTGCAGCTCAGCTGGCACTTCAAGGTGTTGCTGAGTTAAGGCCATAAGATACAACAGTGCCTGACCCCTGGCCTGTCAGACATCAGCTCTCTCTGTGCAGTTGTTCAGGGAATCTTAAAAAAGGATGGTGTGGCTGAAGCAATAGCTGCATCACAGGGCTGATTGTTCTGTTTTATGGGGTATTTTTCAGAGAGCTGGGAGCTGCAGCCCGTGTGACACAGTGTGCTGGGCTGTTCACTGCTGCTGGGGCTGCCTGTTCTAGTCAGGCATTCCCAGTGTTACAGCAGCAGTACTAGGTGGTGGTACTGCTAAATGCAACCATTCTGCCTTAGGCCTGATTTCAGCATTCCTGCAGTAATATGTAACAGTGCCAAAGTAGAGATATGATACAAATTAGAAACACAGCTTGCCCAGCAGTGTTTTATATCCCTTGAAGTATGTGATTCAAATATCTCCTAATATGAATTTACCCTTGCAGTTCTACTTGAATTTGAGTTGGAGTTAATTCTTATTCATAACATGGAAATAGTTAAGTATTTCTTAACCACCTAGGGAGGAAGAAGTTTCTCTCCTGCAGCAACAGAGCAGGCTTTCCTTTACCCTCAGAGGCTGGCATGCAAGCTTTGCAGATCTCTCTCTCTTTCTCTAGGACACATGACATTAGTTTCTTTTTACAGTGCATGTTTGGGGGTAGGAAGGAAGGAGAAAGGGGAAAAAAAAATCCAAACAAAGATATCTGCCTCAAGTCCCTTGTTGAAGGCAACAATTCAGTAAAAATGTTGAGAGATTTTTCCACTTGTTCTTCACTGCCTGAAGGAAACTTCTTCATCTTTGTGTACTGCAGCCCAAGAGTAACAAATGTGGGTAAAGCATTTGTAGCTGCACTTCGTTTGCAGGTGTAGGAGCCTGGAATCCATTTAGTCAGTGTTTTGATGCTGTAGTTACCTTCCACAGTCTTGTTACTTGTGCACTTGTGTTGCACAGATTTGACACAGAGTCAAAATGGAAGGGAGCAGGAGGGGCAGGCTGTGCAGTGCAGCTACAGTGTGGAGCTGTCTGTGCCCTGGGTGCAAGCACAGATCTTTGTGCCTTAAAGTGACATCTGAGTCTTTGTCTAGGACCTGGTAAGAGGAACATGACTGACACCCTGTGAACTGGACATGGTTGAGCAGCATCTGTTGCATATGGTTATATCTGCTTTTGGTGAGGCAGGCTTTGGCCTGGAAAGATGTGCCAAAAAAACCCAGAAGATAGAGGTTGTTACTCCTCTACAAGTTTATCTGAGTAACTGCAGGAGTAAGCTCATATGGTCAGGTCTCTTAGAACCCAGGTTCTTCAAGTCATTGAGAATGCTAGGAGTAAGAGCAGTCTTTTTGTGTTATGACTTAGAATATGCAATCATCTTACACTTGATATTCAGCCCTGTTGGCCTCTTTTTATGCATTGTGCTTTGGTCAGGCAGATTTTCATTTGCTCAGCTGAAAGCTCTTCAAAGCTGAGGCTGCAATCTGTTGTGAGCTAATGAGAGCAAGCAGGCTTTTGCACAATCATAGTGCCCTTGTGCTGAGGCACTGCTGGGTGCAGGGAAAATTATTCCAAAGTTTTGAAATAATGCCACCCTCAGACAGGAGGGGCACCAAACACAGGTCTCAACTCAATCTTTTACAGTGTGTTAGAAGCTAAAGAGCAACATGCAGTGAGGGGTCAGCCCAGGATACAGCCTGCCTTATGAAACAAGCAGGGATCACCATCTCTTTCCTGTTTATAAGGTGGGTAACCCTCAACAGAGCCATCTTAACTGGTTTACTGCTTCTTTCCCCATCATACCAAATCAGGATGCACATCAGGCCTCCAGTGTGATTTGCTTTTCAGTTATCTAAGAAACAAAATATACCATGTTGGCAAGGCCTAAGTCATATGTCAATGCTCAACCCAGATGTAGGGGAAAAAAAAAGAAGCCTTCTTCCAGTGAAAAAAAGGGGAAGTGAAGTCCAAATGAAAATGCAGCAGTGATTTTATGCCTGAATAAAATCAAGATGCCTCTGAGTGTGTGAATGAAATCATTAGTGAAGAAATTGGATTCCAGGATGTCAAATTAATGGAAAATGAAATTATGAAAATAAATCATTTAGTCTTGATCAATAGAATAGTTTTTAATTTCCCCCCCAAGTTTACTTTTAGCTCAGCTGTGATGTTCCATGTCAATAAATGTTTTTCTCACTGGAATTAAGTAAAAAAGATGACCCTGTAGCACTTGTCACTTCAGTGGTGAAGGGAAAGGCTTTGACAGGGATTGTCCCTTTCATTCTCATCTCAAGTCACCAGAGTCCATGCATATGAGCACACAGCTGAATTCTGGGATCTCAAAGGTTATGTTGCTCATACATTGAGGGGGCTGAGGCCTGGGGGCTGAGGGTTCTGTGGCACTCCAGACATCCTGGGTAGTGGCTGCAATTTGCACGAGCTTTTTAGGAGCACTTTGGTGTCTTTTCAGTCTGTACTGATGTTCTCATTGCCATACTCAGAGATGGAGGAGGTTGGGTGAGGTGCATCTCTGCCTAGAAGTTGGGGAAGAAGTTGGAGACAGCTGGGGCATGGTGTGTGCCTGTAATCAGTGTGTGTGGAGTGATAGATTTGAGTGTGAGCCAAACTGTTAAGGAGTTGAATTCAGGAAGGCATGTGACTGCCTATGGATATAGACTTAGAGCAGGCTGCAAAAGCACCTGAGCTATAAGTGAAAGCCATGTAGCTTAGATGCTGTTTAAAATCTCATTTAAAGGGCTTCTATCAAGTGTCTCAAAACATCACTCAGTGCCTAAAAATATCTGCAACTCTGTGACTACACACTTCCTTTGCACTTTGCCTCCTTGAAGACAGCCATAAGCACTTTCCATTGAGCTATGGCTTAAATATTAGTAAAGCAGAGCAGAAAGCCCAATCAGCTTAGTGTCACTCAGGTGTCCAAACCTTAACCTTGGTGCCAGCCAGGCCATCCCATTGCAGGGAAGAGGTCCAGCACTGGAGCACAGGCACAGCCCAGCCCATCAAAAGGTCCTCTCCAGTGCTGTGTGACTGGAGATGTGCAGCAGCAGGGAGTGCTGGGAGAACAGCTTCCAGTTTGAAATAGCAAAGATGTTAGACAAGGGAAAAAAGGAAAGAGAGAGCATGGCATCAGATTTGCTATGCATTAGTGACTGTGGAGGGAGTCAGTTACTACTTCACAGTTTGGCAGAGAAATTTATACTGCTTCAGAAATCTTGGCCACAGGGCAACATTTCTTACAAGCCTCAAAATTCAAAATCTCTTTCTGGCTCTTGGATAGGTTTTGCAGATGTATTTTTTTGTGTGATTAGACACTGTTCCTGCCCAGCAATTGAGTGAGGGAATAGGAAGTATTCCAACCAGGGCTGAAGTACAGCCCTGCTAACAGGGGAGCTAATCAATTGCCAAGTCTGGCTTTTAAAAATTTATTTCTTTTTTCTTTGGTTGGTTTGGGGATTTTGGGGGTTTTTTTGGGGTTGTTTTTTTTTTTTATGTAGAGCGCTTAAAGGGAAAACAATCCCCAAATAAAAACAAAGTAAGATGGCTTTTGTTCATACTTGGTAGTTGGAATGACATTAACAGTGAAGAGCTCTTGAGTTTTTGCTGAGGTTTTAATGCTGTCGTGCAGACTACATCCTGCTGCCAGAGCAGCCCAGCTGAGACAAGCCTGTCTGTGTGTCTCAGTGTCTCCCCAAGAGGAAAGAGCCAGTACTTGAGTGAGCACTGCCAGCTCTGGGCTTGTGCAATAGCAGAGCTCATTTCCCCTCAGGTAACTCAGGGCTGTGTCTGTCACAGCACCAGGTAGTAGGAAGCTCTGATTACTATCTGCATTTTTACAGCTGGCTTGACAAAAGATGTGAAAATTAAGTTGAGCTGTATCAATGCTTTTGAGATAATTATGCTCTATTATTAATCAATTCAAGGATTGACATGGATCAGTGAATTGAAAAACATGGCAGTGATGCACTGTAGATTTCAATCTTCCTCACTTTTAAATGAAGTATTCAAGGTAGAGCAATAAGATTTTTCCATCTCACCATTTGGTAGGTTTTTGTGTTGGTTGCTTTATCATTTCATATCCTATCTATTGTTTAATAAAGTTTCCAGTTGTTTGGCTTATTTTGTGTATGTTGGTAAACTTAGAAGGCTTAAAAAAACCTAAGTCAGTCCTGGGGACAAATGCATGTGTCTGGGGGCCTTTATAATTTTGGGGACTCCTTAAGGGAACTCACTGAATTCTACTCTTTCACTGACAGAACTTATCTAAAACATTATGATTACCTACAGTCTTGAATATCCACTGACTTTATTACATGCCCTGATATCCTTCAGAATTAAAATGTCTGTAAAAAAAACCCCAAACAATTCCCTCCTTTCCTTCGCTCTAAATTTGCAAAAATTGAAACCAACAGCTGTTCTAGAGCTAAAAAGAAACAAACCCCATGCAGCAGGTGGTAACATGTATGTATGCCTCATTGCAGTCTGGCAGTCTGCTAGCCAGCTACCAAATAGTGAGGAATTGGAGCACAATCCAGGCAAAGAAGGGAGCAAAGAGAATGGGAGGGTGAGAGAATAAGTTTTAGCCCAGGAACTTAGCATCTTTGTAGAGGAACTTTGTAGTGGAACTCGGGGCAGTGAGTCATGATACTCTCTTTCTTTTTTGAAATGTTTTTCTCTTGACCAGTCACTGCCTAGAGAAACTGGCTACAGATGCCAGGAACAGTGGTGAACTGATGGCATGTCCTGTGTAAGCCTGAGTGTAAGTAAACCTGGTGGGCTTTGTGTCAGGTGTTGTGCAGCTCATGGCTCATACTGCTGCACAGCAGTGGCACGTGTGTCACAGACATGTCCTGTCACAGACACTGTGTCTCAACAGCTCTGCTCACACCTGCCCTTTGAAGGATCACTGATGTGACCAAACCTTTTCATTCACAAAGTCCTGGTGGCAATTAATTTCAACTGTGTGGGTGGACTGTTTCCACACAGCTTTCTTCAGCCTCTGTCCAGAAAACATAATTTATTTGGGTTTCTGTCAGTGACCCAAATTGAAGTGTTCTGCCTTTCCCCTCTAACATAAAGGAAGCCTTTTACTGAAGCATACTGTGTGGGAGCATTTGGATGAAGGTGGAGAAATTTTGCTCCTTTAAGACAAAGAACAAAAATAATAGTTCTGGAGTTCTCAAGTAAAAGAAACCATATGAAATTCGGAGCTGCAGAATGACTGCTCTTGTGATTAGGAGCAAGAATCAATCCCTCTGCACCTAAATATGAGCCATCTGGGGGGAGTGACTTAGATGTAACAGTCAGGCATGAGATTGCCCTGAGCAGTCCTGAAAAAGACATGAAATGAGAGGTCTGTTTGCCTCAGTTACAAGGAATATCCCTGCTTTTATAGAAATCACTAGTGAGATCTCCTGTCACAGGGCAGGATAGGATTATTGTCTTCTACAAGAGGAGATTAAGATACGGTGCTGTTTGTCTGCAGAAAGGCTGAAATAACTCTTCTCTGTAGAGTATTGGAGGGTGAACACTTGTGGAAAGGAAGAAGGGAAAGAACTGTGTGAGATTCAGGAAAATGTCAGTGTAAGGATGGATGAGCCTGGCTGTGGAGAGCTTTATCCTGGAAGGCTTGCAGCAGTAGCCAGGATCTAGAACAGCTTTTCTGTAGGAGTAGAGCTGGAACCTGACATTCTTTTGGGATGCACCAGGATAAGATGATGATGGGCTATAGGATAATGCACTGTTTGCAGTAGACAGGGGTTGTACTTAGGGACTAAGGAGGCCCCTTCCAGCCCTGCATTCCTTGTCCAAAAATGGCATAGTCTGCAGACTTGCCTTGGATAATTAGTCTGGGCTTCAGAGAGGAACTCCAATACCAACAGTAGTTGCTGGTAACAGGAGAGGGATCTCTAGATCCACAGCCAAAGCCTTATCTTGACTTGGCTGCTGCTTCTGTGCCAAACATTCGTAAGAATGGGTACAGAAAATGCATCTGATACATTAAGATGAAGTGTTTGGAGGTGGCAAAAACCTGATGGGTGCTTGACTTCTAGGGGAGGAGGAAACTGGAATTCTGGAGTAATGTGCAACCTCCAACAGGAAAAAATATAAAAGAAATTGGAGTGAAGCAATGCTGTCTGCTGAATGTCTAGGATTTTGAGAGCTGCAGTGTCCTGGGTCTGCTAGGTTAACTTCCTTTGGCCAGTGTGTTATGGTGTTTCAGTTGCATAGAAATGGGAGTGGGAACAAAGATAAATGGATTTCTGTTCTGACCTGCACCAGAATAGATGGGGAAATAAAAGGGTGGCATGGGAATTGTGCTCTATAAAAGGATCAGTATTGAAAATTCTAGTAAAAATTAAAAAGGCATGAAATCTGCTCATGGAACTCTGGAGAAGGAAATGGCTACTGTTCCTGACACTGCAGATTTTAAGCAAGATGTTGATTCAAAGGAAACAAAAGAAACAAACAAGAACATCCCAGCAATTCCCTCATAAAAGAACTTTGTTAAAGCACTGCAATTTTTGTTTGTGTGGAGCAAGAACGCCCCAGTGAACAAGATATTCAGGATTAAAAATATTAATGTGAAAAAGTTAGGAGTGACAGGCAGTGAGTTCAGCCAGAGCTGTTGTGGCATGGCTCTGCTCACTTGTGCACTGCAAGCCTGCTGTCAGCAGGGTTACCTGGAGGTAAAGCCAGCATGTCTGGGAGCAGGGAGCACCAGCCTATTCCCAGCTGCTCTGTCTCCAGGGTCTGATGATGAGTTCTTTTAATGCTGAGCTTTTCACTGCCTCTCCTAAGTGTATAAATTATTTTCATTTCCTGTGATCAAATCAATAATCCATGTCTGTCCTTCACTGATAGCAACCCTCAGTTAATTCTTTCTTTTAATACCACTGTACCATATAGATAAACAGCACAGGATTTTTGTGCCTGGAGGACATCAGGAAAGGATATTTAACTGATTTATGACATGACAAAGCATTCAGTGTAATAAGACAAACCCGAGAATGCTTTTTTCCTTTGTTTGCTACTCTTTTCTATAGGTGAAATGTGCTCCTGCACAGTCCAAATAAGATCATGGACCACTGAAGCCATCCTTGAAGGACTTGTATCACTGCTATTAACTGCAGTGATGGCTCCCTGATACCAATGCAATACTTGCAAAAGAAACCTGTAATTCAGTTTGTAAGTTTCCTTTAGAATATGAACTCCATCTCACTGAGGATGTCTGCAACTTCCCAAGGGCTTTGACTCAGATCTGTCAGAAAGCAGAAGAGATTTGAATTATATTCTTAGAGGAGGGAAAATTGTTGACAGGTGAAGTGGGGCAGTTGCTACTGACTTTCAGCCTGAAGCAGCTGAGCTTTGAATGGACAATGTGGGTTAAGTATTTGGGGGCTGAAGCTTCCCTGGCTTGACTGCCACTTGAGTGCCTGTTGTGTGCTACCACTTGATTGATTCAGGAAGCTGGATAACAGGAATTTGCTGAGTACAATATTTTAATTAAGATCAACTGTTCTTAACAACTTCAGCTGATCAGTAAATAACAACTAAGAGCAAAGAGCAGACCGTGTGTGTGTGTGTGCTGCTGTTTATCTCCATACTTGGAACACTGGATGCCAAAGTACCATGCTTATTAGTGCCTGTGCTGTTTGCTGGCCCTCAGTTTACTGATGAGATCTGTTTAATTAAAAGCAGCAGGAACAAGCTGATGGTTTTCCAGTCCTGTCTGAGGAGTGCTGATGATGCAGACATTCCTCTGGCACAGAAATGAAAAGCCACCTCTCTGGAGGTCAGAGATGAGATTTTCTCTGTGGAAGTGAAACAGCAGCTTTTTTACCCAAGTCATCATCTGCAGTGGATGAGGGGTGCCCCATCCAAGGCTGGTGGCTGGGAAGTTTCTTTTGGCATTTATTCAGGTGGAAGGAAAATACAGAACCTGCTGGGTCACCTGCTGGTTTCACACAGCTCTAAGGCTGGTGCTGCTGACCATGAAGGATGTGCTGGGCTTCCCCCAACTGTGGAATTCCCTGATAGCCCTCCTGTCTTCTCAGTGACCTGTCTGTGCAGTTCCCTCTAAGATGGGTTCTACAAGAATAATTTTCCAGAGCTTTCATTGCATTTGTTTTTTTAATTCAGGCAAATTAGGTGGCAAAAATATTTGTAAGTGCTAGAAAAGAGAGGAAAACATCTACTTTGCATGGGTAGAGAAAAAAACCCAGAACTGTCCTAACAGCTGAAGTATTAGATTGTGCTGTGCTTTTGGGTAGTGCAGAGCCTCAAGTGAAGCATGTGCTGAGAGGAACTTGCAGCCTGTTTCCTGGGAAGTGTTTGGGGGGGAGGAAGTTCCCAGCACACAGGTGCCATGTGCTCCCCAGGGCCTGCTCCAGCTGGAGGCTGCTGGCCCTGGGGCTCAGGGCAGGAGGCTGAGGCTGGATTTTAACTCCAGGATCACCTAAGGGAATGAAAGAGGATAAAATATCTGAACAATAAAGGGTTTTGTTTGGTTGTCCCCACTTAAGCAAAGCTCCTCACCATGTCAAAATCTTTATAGAGTGCCAGAGAATCTGTTATGGTCACATGAGCCTCTTTCTGCTTGTCCCAGGGGAAATATGTGTGTGACAGTAATAGCTTGAAATTAGTTTTCTTGATATAGTAATATCTGACCCTATGTTTGAACCCTCTGTGTTTGGAAGCAGTTGTTAAAGTGTTTGTTTTCTCTTGCCTATGGATTCCCTGACATGGAAGGAATTTTATCAAGGGCAATCTTTCCCATTCTCACACTCTTCCTGCTTGCTGCTGGGAGTCAGTGTTGTGCTCCAAGCTTCTAACCTGGTTTGCTACACTTCTCTGGTTGTTAAACACTGATGGCAGGTACTGAATGGTGGGGGGCAGTCCAATGAATCCCCCAAAGATGCTTCCTTATCCCAGGGTGTAATTACAGTACCTTGAGGCTTCTATGTTTTGTTTTGGTTTTTTAACCTGAAATTTCAGATTATTAATTACCTCTTGATAACAAAACTGTCTCTGTCTCTCTTCACCCTTTCTTTTTGTTTCCTAAGGGCAAACTCAGCACCTCCACAAAATCCTGAGCCTTTTCTCAAAGTTGCCTGAAGTTTGCAGGTCTCTTTACATTGGCTTCTGCAATCAGATTATTGTTACTGGTATCAGTTCCATTAACAGATTCTTTTTTCCCCACCACTGATACTCCAAATGGCTTTTGTTCTCAAAATATTTTTTAGGCATAAGGAAGGATGAGACTTATCTCAGGAAGGTAATCACACACTATCCATATAAAGCTCAGCAGAGGTAGGATCATAGCAGGCCCTAATTTTTAAATGGAAAGTAAAAATATGGAACATTTCCTCATTTCAGAAAATTTCTGCTGAAACTGGACAACTTACTGGACAGAAAACTACAGCAGAACTGCTGAAATGCTCTATCTTTCTAGAATGAAATATTAGAAAGAATTGTTTTCTTTTTGCAGGAATGCTGAGGACAGTGTAAGGATGAAGAGTCTTGCTTTAAGCTTGATTCAAACATTGCAGTTCACTCTACCAAACCCCACATCTGGTTCTTAAGTAGGTGCTGCTGAGCAGTGCTACTGCTCTGAAATGTCAAGATGGAATTCACATTTCCACGTCCTGCCCATCGAGGTACTTAGGTCAGTCCCATCCATGTGCCACCTTCACATGGAAGAAATCTTCAACTAAGTTTTACTACTCAGAAGATATTCTTTTGTTATCCATTAATTTTATTCTTAATATTTAATCTGCAAGGATTAAGTGAAGCTTCCTGGACTGGCTGGCTCTCCTAGCTTGCTGCAAAGCAGGAATGTTTCAGGGTCACATCTTAAATAAAGGCCAGATGAAAGCTGATATAAACTGCTAGAGATTCACTGTATCTGATATGAAGAGGAGAAATTCAGCTGGAGACCACTCTTCTTCTACACTTCACACACCCCTGCACATGCAACATGTGATCCCTGGCAGTTCTGCAGCAGAATGACCCACCTAGAACTGGAGCATGGCTCCCTCTCACTGCATCTGCCTGGGAATGTGGCTGGGGTGGGGCCACAGGGGGAACACCTGGAGAACCTCCATAGCTGGAGCTGTAATGTGCTACTGGGCTCTCTCAGCCCACCCCAGGGACAGTGTGACCTGCAGGCAGCTGCCTTTGTTGTTGTCAGGCTGAACCTGGGGACTCTCCTTCCCTGACACCTCTTTGTAGCTGGTGGCACAGGGAGGGCAGGGAAGTGATGACTCTCAACACACCTGTTTTTAAGCTGTTAAACACTCTGGATCAAGATGTAGCATGTTTTGACAAGGCGAGTTATCCTTTTTGAAATGTCCTTGGCTTTCTGCCTCGTTCATTCTCATGAGCTTTGTTTGTGTGAACAGGTTGCTGCTTTGATCCAGCAGTGTCATACAGTGTGTTTAAGCTTCATACATACTGTACCTGCAGGACAGACTGCAGCCAGCTAGGAAGCCCTGAGAACATGTATTTCAGGTGCATTGCAGTGCTAATCCTTCCTGTCTTTTTGGTTTAAGGTCACTTCTGATCTGCACTCTTTGGGGAAGGACCCTGGTGTGTGTGTCTGGGTGGAGGGGAAAGGTTAAGGACTAGTTGTTTAATAAAACCTGCCAGTGTTTTGCAGTGCCTGGATCAACCTGCCATACTTTCAGAAATGAAAATCACCTTTTTTTCAGGTTTCTACAGGACTACTGGAGTGTGGTATGGCACAGCTGTGGAGCAAGTAATCAGTATTGGGTCTAACTTGACTGTTTTAGCCTTGTGTCTTGAATGAAGGTGACAAGCATATAAATTCTAGGAGCTGTTCTTTCCAAGAATAGCTAGTGACATTGTGACACCTGGTAGGAGTAGTTAATTATCCATTTGGTGACTCACAGAATCTTTTTTTTCAGGAATCCTCAGTTTTGGTGTTCCAGGAGTTGACAGCCTGAATGCATTGCCACAGCCTACACATCTCTGCTGCTGTCATGGCTTTGAGCATGTTCATTAAGGGCACTTAGGGTAATCTATAGAATGTGAATCTTCATTTAGAGGAAGTACAGTTTCCATTCTTTGTGTCTGTGCCTGCATAACCTGGCTGTGATCTTATGACTGGCCTGTCCAAATGAGTGTGCATCCATAGCAACAAAATCATAAAATGATCTCCCTCATCAGACTTTCTTTAACCATACTGATAATATTAATTCATTGGAGGAAGATCAGACACTTTCCTGCCACCCTCAGAACGGTGGCTTCAGAGATACAGTCACAAGCAGTCTCTTTTTGAGTCCCTCAGTCCTTTTCCCTTTTGAAGTTTATGATTTTATCATTGAAAGTCACTGATGGGGCAGCAATTTCCTCACCATTGACTGAGAGTCACACATTCACAAAATTCCTCTTATTTCCAAGTTGGAGTGGTGCAATAGAGCTCAAAGTCCCCCTTTTTTGTTCAGAAGCAAGCAGAAGAGGCAGAATAATTCTGTCCACTGTATTTCTTTCAATTCAATAAACTTTGTATCTTCTCTTTTCCTCCTTTCTCAAACCAGTTCCAGCCTTCTTCAGGATCCTTTCATCAGCTTACCTAAGCTGCCCCACCTAATCAAGTGTCTGTTGAACCCTCTGATGGTGTTAGGAAATCCACTCTGCTCTGGAATTTTATCCTAGTTTTCTGCCCACACAAGACTGCTTTTCCAGGTAACTGTCTGAACTGAGCAGTGGAGCTGATTTCACTCCAAGTGTGTGAAATGCAGATAATGAATTACCTGTGCTGTGATGTATTTCAGGATTCTGACAGCCTTTAAAATACTTTTCCTGTTCCATTCTTGCCTCCAGTGTTACAAGTCTGCTTGATGAAGTTACTTGCAATCTTGAGATATTTATATCTTGTTGAGATATGTTATATGTCATGAAAGATGTGGTCTGGTTTTCCATTTATATCTGAAGGGGTCCTTGTATGTAACAGCTCTCCAGTCCATCCCAGTTGGTGAGTTTCCAGCTCTCACCAGGGTCGTTTCATAAAGATTTTCCCATCACATATCATTTTTTTGGTTTGACTGAACAAAGCCAAGCCTGATAACCTGCTACATTGCATAAGCATATTGCTCCAGTTTATTGGATGTTTGTCATCAAACTTGGATTTGCCCCTGAGTAAAACCCAGGAAGCTGCTATATATGAGTAATGCTTTCCATTGTGTGTGTTCTCTTTATAATCTAAACCCCTTCTATTTATTTGTGGTTTACCTGGATTCAGGTATCATAACTCACCTGACTGTTTTAAGAATAATGCAACTCACCTGCAGAGGAGAACATGCATATCCAGACTCTGCTTATCTTGTTGGTCTGAACTGGTACCAACTTTGTAGATAAATTGGGAATACTGAAAAACTTGACTACACTCTCTTCCTCAGGCTTTATTGACTGTAAGCACTTAAATCAGCAGTGTTCAAAAAACTTTGAACTCTTTTCCAAGGGGAATGACAGTCATAAGCAACAACTAATTTTATCATCCAGTGAAGTTACCTTCAAGTATTCAGTCAATCCAGTCAAAGCCAGGGATCTGCTGTTCTTTGGGACCAGCTCCTTTTTTATAAGAGAATTTGCTCTGTGCCAGGAATGTGCTCTCTTGTTAGTGGTAGTTATAGGAACTAAACTTCCACAATAAAATGGTGTATTGGGTTTTATGCTTTACAAATCTAGGCAAAACAGGTCTGATGCATGTTTAGAATTACTAGCTGTGGATAAGTGGAGGAGGTGTATTTGGGAGAGGTTTTGGTGGTGTTTTTTGTCATTCAGGGTAAAATCAGTACTAAACAATCTCTTCTACACTAGCAACAATGTAGTCAAACAAGCTGATGGGGTAGGAAATAAGGAATGAAGATACTCAGAAATTCCTGTTATCTACTGGTGAGTGCTCATGGTCACGTTATTTTTAGTGTTTGAGAGAATGGAACAAAATGTTTCCTATATGATGCCATTTAAGCTTTAAGGATGTGCAGTTTCAGAAAGGATGTTAGTCATTATTGGTAGGTTGCTTGAACATGGAAAATGCAGAACAGACTTAATTCCCCTTTTCATTAGAGCTATGATCTCCCCTCTCCCAGCTTAACACAGTCATGCTTGCTCAGAGCATTCCTGTACACAGCTGGGAATTGCTGTGAAGGGAAAGTCAGACTCTACCTTCATGTACAAAGGTGTGATAGAGATAACACTGCAGCAGATCATCTGCTCCTGGGCAACAAATTGTTGCAGGGGAAAAGATTTCCTTAACCAATTAAAATGCTGGACTGGCTTCTCCATAAACAGCATCTGAATCCTCTTGCCCTTGCACACCATGCTTTACCTGGGGTATGTTTCATGCTGAAAGCTGGGTTTGGAATGCAGGTGTCTTTGAACATATATTTCAAAATCATTGACATCTTTTGTCAGATTTGAAATAGAGATGAAGTACATTCTGTCTAGAACTGGGCGTATTTCCACTCTAAACATGGAAAGGGATTATAGCCAAATCCCTGGACAGGTCCAAATGCTGGACCCCTGCACAGTCCTGTGCTTCAGACTGACAGATTGTTCTTGGTGACTTCAATTGCAGTGGAATTAGGGCAGCTTAACTTTCTTGGGTTTTGCATGTCAGCTTCTCATCACAGGACCATATAATCTGCTAGGAAGAATGAATTCTTTAGTTCTTACCTTTGTATTTTTACTGCTCGTGCTGCTCTATACTCTGTGTTAAGTCCTGAAGGGCCCTGCCACTCCTGTGCTCTTGCTGTCAAGCAGTACTTGGGTGTCTGTCCTGTCATCTGGTCATTTAAAGGACCATGGATGTTACTCATGTAGCTATGCAGAATTTTGCCTTTGATGAGGTAAAATATAAGCTACTCTACAATAAAGAAAAAAAAAGTTAAAGTTTTCAGATTAGGTTTGCTGAACCTCTGCAACAGAATAACTTGATTTAGGCCAGAAGTGGTGAGCAGCCTGCTAACCAATGTCTTTGCCTTTGTTAAGCTGACAGGAATGAATCCATGTGCTATAAATCTGCTCATAATACCAATCTCTCACGAAAGAAATAATAATCTAAGTGCCTCTCAGCAGGTTGAGGAGCTTTTCAAGAAATTACAGCAGAATTGCTGCTTCTTTCTTTTGGATAAGAAAACTGAACAAGGCTATTTATTCTCACCGAAGTCTGTGGAATTTTTTAATATTTTAGGTAGTCTGTTGCTCTAAGGCATTTCTGTTGCTTTAGGAGTGGCAAGCTATTAAGTGCTGTCTCTTCTCTGCCTGCCTTCTACACCTCCCCCTTAAAAGCAAGGCCAGAAGTTTTTCTTTTTCAACTTCTCACTCATCTTGGCTGGATGAGGAGGGTTCCACCTCTCCTGGTGTGCAGCATCCCAAGGTGATCACCTCCTAAGGACCTCCTGCCTCCACCCCCTGTTAATCCCAGTGAGAGGTTTCCTTTTCTTCTTCCAGCCTCTTGAAACAGTCAGTGACTTTGATGAAGACCTGGAAAAAGTTTGGAATGTGTGTAGTTATTCCAGGTAAAGATGTCTTTTACTGTAACAGCTACAGTGGACGGGCCTTGCAGTTGTACAGCATAATGATCTCTTCTGTTTACAGAAAAGTGCTGTGATGGTGGGTGTGTGTGTACAGGCAACATCCCCACAGTAAGAAGCCTCTAGAACTACCACTTTATTTAACCAAAAAAAACCCAAACAAAAAACAAAACCAAAAAAAATCAATAACCAGGATGTTGGGGTTTTTTGATGGAGACCGAGATAAATTAACTAGAAGAATGAATTAAACATTGAATTAAAACAGCTCGGTTGCACAGGAGCAGAAAGCTTTCCAGGGAGCTGGCGGGTTTGGTTTCACAAGTGACCTATCCCCTCGTGTTACCCTGAAGAAGCCCCTTCCCTACCGCAGGGTTTGCCTCCCGCAGAGCCGCCTCCTCCCCGGCCGGGCTGCCGGCAGGTGGGGCCCGGGTCCCGCCGCGTTAACCCGCGCACACCGAACCCCGACCCACTCCCGCCGCCAGACAGAAGGGTCTCGGAACGGGGAGCGGTCGGACACCTCCTGAGCCGGGTGATTGTTCCGAGTCAAGTCAAAACGGCACCAGACTTCCACACGTGCTGCTGAGGCAGAAGGTTTCCTTTTGGCACAGTTTCTCCAGGCCGTGGCCACATCCTAGGGTGTCACCTGCGAGTTGGTAGAGGAGGTGGAATAAAGCCTTGCCACAAATCAGATCCCGTCTGGTTTAAAATCGGTTTATTGCAGACAATTTTTAAAATAGCAACAGGAAACCTTCTTGGCACTGCATTTTAATTCTGCTCTGAAGCTAATCAAGGAAATAGAAGGCGTTTTGAACACAGGAAGCTGAGCAGCTAATCATACATTTGAGTGCCTGTTTCCAGGGGGGATGTAGAAGTACTCAAGTGCTGCTGAACTCCCAGCAGCACATCAGCCAGCTGCTCAATGACTGTCAAGTGCGGGCTTTATTAGGAAGGGGAAGGGGAGGATATTCCACCCAGTGTCAGGCACCTGCTCTCTCTCTGCAGACACCAGAGGGAGAATGGGAACTGAGATCAGGAGACTCTGAATCACCCTTTGGAAAAAAAACATCTCTTTTTTTTCGCTAACTGAAGAGACTAAATGGAAACTGAGTACCTAAAAGAGGGAAGCTGCTTTATTTCACCACTGCCTGATGCTGGCTGTGGACCTAGTATTCCTGAGGCTGATTGCCATATCTGAACTCCTTCTGTAAACTGATACTGGAGGTAGTAAGCTTTCCATTAAACACCTCCATTGCCTTCAATTTTCTCCATTTTTAGAGTGAAATATTTCCTTGGTATTAAACAAAGAAGAGTATATAGTGGAGTGAAGCTCACTTACTCTTTGGAAGCTTTATGGTATATAATCGATGATGTACAGCATAGCCTGGTCTGAACAGATAGCAGCTATGTGGCACACAGTCTGCTTCCCAAAGGAGAGCATCCCCGTGTCTCCAACATCTCCTACTGTGCAGCTGGCAAGTCTCATAGAGCAGGGAAAGCACAAACCTCCAGAACCATCCCTGAATTCGATGGGAGAGTATTTGAACCACACCCACAGCAAGAAAATCCATTTAACTAAACTGACAATTGAAATGTTACTTGGACATTTTGGGATGTCCTGAACCTTTTCAAAAATAATCACTGATTTATTTTTTTTTTTCTTTGATTTGAATCACTAGAGGGCTACTACAAAAGTGAAGCTGAAGTGCTGTAAAACGAGCAGCAGAGAGGCAAGGCCCAGACCCAGAACATGTGTGTTCCCAGCTAAATCTCTCAGCAGGTCCAAAATGTTCCCCTGTAACCCGCTTGATTTATGTTCTCTGAGCACATCTCAAGTGATCAGTAAAACATGAGCTTTAATTCTTCAGTGGGAAAGGACATCAAATTATTTGTCTGCTATCACTGTGTTCCAGGCATGCAGCTTCAGATGAGCCTGTATCCCAGCTCCCTGGCAGGCCTTGCTGGCTCCGTGGTCAGGATTCCTGTTAGCAGCCCGTGGAACAGTCACACTCTGCAGAGGTCCCTTCAAGTTCTGCTGCAGAACTGTGGTGAGAAGGTTCAGGGATCCCACCTGGCTCCCTGCAGTCCTCTTTGGTGTCACGCCTGCCTGTGCTTTTGACGTATTCCCTTTCAAGGTGACTTGCCAAAACATTTTTTTGCTTTGCTTTTCCTCGCTGCATCTGCATTCCTGTTTCTGTTGTTTCTCAGAAGCGGTGACAGGACACTCCTGTTCTTTGAGGATAATAAGGAGCGGCCCGGGGAGGGCGGAATGGGGCCACACATTGAGACGCAGAAAGGCAGCAAAGTTCTTTTCAAAAAAGCTTGAAAAACCGCAATCTCCGCTTCCTATTGCAGTCATGCTGGAAGCCTGCCAGGATCTCGAGAAGAAAAGCACCACCGAGACAATTCTGCTTTTGTCCTGCGTTTGTTAAGTTAATCTGGAAACACCTCGGGACGCCTCTGTAAATAGGTATTAATCAAAAAGAAAGTGGTAGCAGGGGAAGGACGAGAGGCTGCCCGCTGTACGGGTGGCTTTGGCCACCGCTGGGAGCCCGGAGCCGGGGCAGCTGCTGCCGGGCGGGTTGTGCCGAGGGACCTCCCCCCGGCCCGGGACACAGTCCCCCTGCTCAGTGCCGCCGGGGCAGCGGCTGCCGGGCGGGATCCATTGCTTTCCCACCTCTTCCTCCTCCTCTCTCCGCCTGCGGGGAGCGCTGCCAGCAACACCCTCCCCTCCATCCCTCCGCGGGCCGTGGATCCCCCTGCTCCGCCCCTCCCCTCCACCGCCCCGCGGGTGGGAGGCTCCCGGCACCGCTAGAAAAGGGCCGGACCGGGGCGGACTACGGGTTTGGGTTGCTTCGGGTGCTCTGGGTCAGTTAGCGGCGAGCGAGGGCTGCCAGAAGCAGCGAGTGGCTTCTCCTTGCCAAGGTACGTGCTCTGGTAACGGGGAGATACGGGGGGTAGGGGGTTATCAGTGAGGAGGGTTTTCCCCTGACAGGAACTCGATAGGGTTTTATCTCTGTACTGGGATAGTTGTGTTGTTGTGGCTAAATCCGTTTGACCGCCCTGGAGATAGTGTGCTGGGCAGAGGCTGCTTTGAACCTGTGAGTTAACTGGGTTTGTGTTAGTCCTGCCTTGAATAGCATCCTCTGTGCCTTGCTTGACTGTAGTGTGTCCAACAAGGGTGCTCATGAAGTTCTGTATCTCTGTGTGTCTGCAGGTGGATTTGTACTTAAAGCTGTTCCCCTTTGAGGACCTCCTGCCCTGGTTCAGTGATGTGGTTCTTGGAAAAAATTAGAGCATCACACGAAAATGGAAACCTTCTTAGCTCCTCCTACCTGGGTCTGCCACCTGGCCAAAATCTGCCTGAAAAAGCCCGACTGCGGGTTGCTGCTTTTCCTAATGTGCTTACCCCTGACAGAATCCCTGAATTCTGCATTCCCCCCAGACTGACCAGCTCCAGCCTTGCTAAGGGCACCAGCCCCTACCAGGACCACAGTTCAAAGGATGCAGATCCTAATTCTGACAACGGTCCCAGCTCTTCTTTGCCACACCTCATCCAGGTGGAGAGCGCTGAAGAGATCCCAGCTTTGGAAGAAGAAAGTACCAACTCAGACCCACAGTCCCAAGCAGCACTCTCCCTGCCTCATTTCCCCAGAGCCCCCACTTCCTACGGCTTCTGCACTTTGCTGGAGAGTCCCCATACCAGGAGAAAGGAGTCCATCTTCCACGGGGACCCAAATGGTGCTCTGCCCAACCTGATGCTGTCTCGATCCAGAGCTAACACATTCAGTGGCAAAGGGAGTATGTCTAACCCCATTGCCATCAGCTTTGCTTCCGTGAGGCTGCCTCCCAGACATCTCTCTCTGCACAGGCAAGGTGCTTGTGACAGTGATACTGCTTCTTCCTCCAGTGATTCCTCTCCTTTCAGCTCCCCACTTCTCAGCAGGTCGCCTCCCAGATCCTGCTCCCTGATCAAAACACAAAGTCAGGAGGGATTGCTCTGCCGGGCGCTGAAAGCCAGGAACAAATCCAGCATGGCCAGGAACAATTCTCTCTCTACAGAGGAGAGCAGCTCCACTGACAACAGCCCCAGTGCCATCAGGAGAGCCTCGGAGGGGCTGCTGGCCACACAGCACTTTAGCATGTCCTGTTCTCCCATCTTTCCTCTGGAACTGACCCGCAGCCGGGAGAGGCTGGTGGGGGAGAGCACGGTGGTGATGGACAAGGGGGGCATCCTGAGGCTGTCAGCTGAGTACTGCTCAGAGAATGAAAGGCTGCGGGTCCGCCTGATCAGCGCAGAGGGTTTATATGATGACTCTGTAGAGCCCAAACACATAAACTGCTGTGTCACGTTCTCCCTGGTGCCAGGGAAAACACAGAAACAGAGAAGCACTGTTATCAAGAGAAGCAGGAATCCCATCTTCAATGAGGACTTCTTTTTTGATGGCATTGCAGAAGAAGAGCTTTACAGCCTCTCTGTGAGGATGAAAGCAACAAATAAAGGATGGAGTATGAAACGGGATTACACCTTAGGAGAACGGGAGTTGTCTTTAATGAGTATGTTATCAGTGTAATACTTCAAACATTCAAACAGACTAGTTTTGTCTTTTCTACCAAATAAAGTTTTGGGTCGACTTCCTGTTTTGTTTTTGGTTTTGATACTTTGAATTATCATGTTGCTTGGTATTACTTTCATGGTGGTGTGCCTTATTCTGCTGCTTAATGCTTTAAACTCTGCTATATTTGCTGTTAAGTTAAAAGATGGCTGTGGAGGACACCTCCTGCCTGGAGAGTAGGAGAGGAGAGCAGAAGGGCTGGTTTACCCTTATTCCAGAGCAGTAGGCTGTTACCATGTCACAGCTGTGCTTGTTGATGGCTTTCAGGGTGTGGAGGGGTTGTTTTTCACTGGTCCCTAAGTGGGTACACAGAGTGTGCTGAAGCCTGTTGCAGCTCCCGGGTACTACATCAGTGACACAGAACATTTTGACAGCACTCACGTTAACAGAAATTAATGTTTTATGGGATCCTGGGTCTGGGGAGGGAGAGGGAGAGTTAGTGTGGTTGGGGATCAGCCTTCCTGCCATGGGGGTAGGGGATTTGGACTCCCAAATCAGATGTAAGCTTGTGTTGAGGATAACAAGATCAGCTGCTGAGCAGCAGCTAAAAGCCCCTGCAGGCAGGGCTCTCTCTGTCTCCACAGACATATGTTGACAGCACTGAACAGTGAGGTGGCTCCTGGCTGGAGGCACTATGGAGCAGGTGATTGCTATAGCACAGTTAGCATCTTCATTTATTTTTCCTTTCCATGGCTGATTTCACAGCTGTCAGGATGGAGTTGCCAGGTAATTGTGTTGTGGTTAGGAATGTGCCCTGGAGCTCTGACCTTCAGCAATTCACCTATTGAATCCTTTCTGAAACTGAAGCAGATAGGATAACATCAATACAGCAAGGGCAAAAGATAGCTTGAGATCTGGGGGTTTAACTCCTGCTTCAGGTAATGACTTGCTGCATACCTTGTTCAGGACCTTGTAATAAAATTAGGATAATCTTACTCTGTCCTGTACCAGCAAAAGATGAGTGGCTGAGGCACTTGCTTTAACACCACGAGAAATGCAAATACAGAGTTCCTGCATGCTTAAGGCCATCTTCCCTTCTGTTCTTTATTTTTTTTTTTTATTTATTTATTTTTTTTATTATTATTATTATTTTTTTTCTTTCTGATGAGGTGGACTGGGGGTTACGTAAAACAGATAAACTCCTAGAAACTGTAGCTCTGCAACTAGGAGGGGGCAGAACATCTGTCCAGGCCTGTTGCTGCCTCCCTTGATTAAGTTGCAGGCTTCATTATGTGAAGGTAGATAAGCCTTAATGGAGGAGCAATCCACACAGGCCTGGGGCACAGAAAAAGAAGATTTTCTGTGTTCCCTGTGAGGCTGTAGAAACAGCCTTGCTTGTGCCAAACTTAGAGTCTAAAAACTCTTTCAGAATGATTTCTAGCAGATCCTGCCCTGGGCCTGCTCTGGCAAGAGTATAACTGCCTGCAAATCATGGGACTATTCATGGAAGGGTCTGGTGTTGCTTAGCCACTGAGTAATTTGATTATGCTTCAGATCTAAGTCTCCCAAAAAGGGGGGATTTCTGAGAGCAGAAAATACCCATAGGATGTCGACTGTAACCACAAGTGCTCAGAAATGCCCACTGCCAATCCTTGATCCAGCTCACATGAGATGCTTCTAAAACCAGAATTCTCATATAAGGGACAGATTGCCCAAGGGAATGGCTGGGTATTCTCCCAGGAGCTGTAAAACAAAACAGAATAATAATCCCTTTGTGCCCAAGGAGAGAATTAAAGGCACTGTCACAGCATGCAGCTGGAGGTGATGCACTGATGCTTGCTTCTGTGAATCTGGGCAAACTTCTTATAGGGGAACACTTGAAGGAAGTAGGGAGAAGTGAAATTAGAAGACTTGAGTTCAAGAAAGAATCAATAATGCTGAAAAAATTAAGCTTATTTAATTGATTATTGCACGAGGTCTTGAGAAGGAAGGCAGAGGCTCCCTCTTCAGGCTCATCCACTGTAACATTTTTAGTACTTGGGGCTTAAGATCTCTCAAGGTACACCCACATGGAGAAAGGCTGAGATAATACAAAAAAGGGTTATATGTGTCAGAGGATCATGTACAGTAACTCTACAGCAGGTACCTATCTATCCTGTGATAAGTGCCATGCCAGGGCTGCACTGCAGGGACACAGAGTGGTGGAAGGGTTGAAGCTGGGAGGGGTCTCTACTGGGAGACTCTACTGCCTGACTCCTGCTAAAAGCAGGATCAGCTCCAGCAGATTGCCCAGGACCACGTCCAGTTGGGTTTAGAGTGTCTCCAAGGACAAAGGCTCCACAGTCTGCTTGGGAACCCTACTCCAGTGTTTTACCATCCTAACAGTAAAAAAGCTTTTCTTTCTGCATAAGTGGAATGTCCTGCATTTCAGTTTGGGCTCGTTGCCTCCTGCCCTGTCACTGGATACCCCTGAGAAGAGCCTGGTTCCAATCTCTTCATTCCCTCCCATGAGATATTCTTACCTATCAATGAGATCTTCCCTAAGCCTCCTCTTCTGCAGGCTAATGGGCACAGTGTAGTTACTGACATAACAGAGAAGAGCCTGTAAAGTCTCCTGCTTCATCAGGACAGGAAGGAGTTAAGTCCTCAGAGAAAGTCCTCCTTCCTGTGATAGGAAAAGGTCTCCAGCTGGGCTCATCTAGTCTGGTAAAGAGGTGAAAGCTTCAATCTCTGTTGGTTGAAAGAAAAGGAAGCTGTTTTAAAGGCTCCTTAAGCAATGACTTATTTCAGAGGAAGGCTCCTTATAGAAGGTGGGTGATAGGTCTGCATGCTAGGGGGTTATTGCTTCTTCAGTAGGAAGCAGCAGTAGACTTGCAGACTTCATTCAAAAGCAGAGTATAAGGCTGGGGACAGGTGGGTTTTGCTTGTATTTCCCTGGGAAATAACACAGCATTAGGTCTTTCTTGATAATTTTGTTCTATATTACAAAAACTTTGAATTAAGTACATATTCACCTACATTAGTCAGACTCAGGAGTAAGTATGACTATAACACTAGATGGAAAACAGTTTTGGTGTGTCTTCCCACCCCATTTTAGTGTGTGCTTTTACATTCAGGGGTATTTGATTCCTTTTGAGGTGTTGCTGATTAGGGTGGTGCTTCCATTGGCAATGCAAAGTCATCATCCAGTTTGAACAGTTCGATTTCCTTGAATATTAGAGGCTGTAGAACTTGTTTTCTTATGCTCTTGGAGGTCAGCTCAGCTCAGCTGTAAGTGCTGGACTCTTACTCTGCTGCTTATGCTGCAGCTGCTTTCTGAAAGCGTCAGCCTCCCCGGGGCTGTTACGCAAAGCACCTGCATAAGCAAACAAGAAGGGAACTGGATCCTGCAGCCTGGAAAAACTCATGAAGCTTCAGTGCTTATGTGAGAGTCAACAGCAAGGAGAAAACCCCCCTCCTGGCATCAGCAAATAGATACTCAGGGTTAAGAAATACTCTGTGCAGAAGCTTTCTGTGCGTCTAAAATACCATGAAAATTTGGTAGCATCCCTGTTACGGGGTAGTGTCATCAGCTGTGTTTGGTGGTGTTGCCCATTGGAAGATCACTGCATAATAATAATTATTATTTTTTTAATTGTCTGGGGCGAAGAAGGTCTTTCTGACAAGATCCCGGACTCTTGTTTTGCTAAGCAAATATTTTTTTTTGTTTCAGCTGTACTGGAAGTACTACTTGTGCTGGCCTGTTCAACCCCAGTCATTTTAAGCATGCCTTTTCAATTCTGGACAAATGTTACTGTAAAGTAACTCTTGATCTTTTTCTTTCCAGAACTCCACATAGGTTATATTCAGACCAGTTTGTGGTGCTGAGGTACAGTACAGCAAAATGCACTTCCTATAACTGTGTTGCTTTTCAAGTGAAGTTCAAGAATAATACTTAGGGAAACAAGTATCTATGACCTAAAGAGCCCAACAGGACAGACGTGCAGACTGGGGATTAGGCAGCACAGTGTCTGAAGTATTGAATTCCATTTATTGCACCACTTGTTCTAAGCTGCTCCCATTTCTCAGGCTGGCTCTGGATTGGCCCTGCCAAAAACAGCCCCTGTGTTGCCTCTGAGTGCCTCAGCTGAGGGATTTTTTTTTGAGGAGACTGTTTTCTGTTCCTGTTTTGGTCAGACTGAGATCAAGGACTTGAACATACAATGAGGCCTAATGGGAAAAAAATTCTTCTAGTTTTTCGTCTATTAATCACACTAGGTAAGTTTTAGTTACCTCAGAGAACTTAGGAAAGAGCAGTGGCTACGTGCTTGCTGGGTTGTCCCTCTGCTCTCCGGGACCAGCTGCCTGCTTTTGAGATTGGCAGCTGTCCTGCATCTAAGTTAGAAACCTTTTAGCTTGCATAGGTGGTTATATTGTTGGCCAGAATATTTGGTGAAGGTATGAGAGGTAATGAGTCACAGCTATTGATAGCTCTTTGCAGCAGGATTTGGTTAGAACAAACAGGAGCCTCACACTCACAAAATGAAGGCCATAAGGAGATGCTGGTTTCCATGAGTGTCCTCTGATCTGCATATTTAAATGAGATGGCATTCAATACAGACTTAATACTGATGACTGTCACTAAAATATATTGTAATATCATTATTAAGAGTGTTTTAGAAGAGAAGACTAAAATTGTGCTGGGCAATCTGTCCTCATAGCAGAAGTAAAATGAAGGTTAATGTTGGAGAGTGTCTGTGAACAAACATACATTGTGCCAAGGTGACTGATACCAAACACAGGTGCCAGGAGGGGACAGGGCTGCAGATGCCCAACCCCAGGCCTTGGCCTTCTCTGCACAGCCTTGTGCTGCCTGCAGGGTGGGGGGAAGGGGCTACCTTCTTCTTGGGCTATTGGCCTCTCTGCCTCCCTCAGGACTGGTAAGCAAGTCATGTGTTTTATACTGCTGTTTTTTTTCTTTTACCATCACAGCTGGCCAGACAGCTCTGTCTTCTGATTTTGCTCTTCCTTCTGCTACTACCTTTCTATTTCTGGCTATAGATGTACTAATGCTGCAAAATTGGCTGTTCTGAGTGGTACAGTGAGAACCTGACCTTGTCAAGCATTGCATGTACTAGACAGGAAAGCACTGAACAAGATTTTCCAGCTTGCTTCCTCTCTGTTAAATCTTAATGCTTTTTCTGCTTTCATTTTTCAGCCTCTTCAGTGCAAAATCAGGAAGCATCTGAAAGAACACAAGGTGACAGAGAAAGCTGGCTGAAAAACCTCTGATTGCTTCTTTTTAACAAGAGTCCCAGTCAACGTTTGGGTCTTCCTTACATTGCTGTGTTTAAACAGACAGGCTGTGACTGGCTTCCCTCTATGTGCCTCTCAAACTTTTGCTGTGAAGTACAGGGGAACCCACAAGTTGAGTTTCCAATGCCTGCATCCCTACATGGTGTGGATTTCACCTGGCTGTGTCTCACCACGTTCCTCTACTGCCTGTATGGAACAGCTCTTGCTTGTCTTGATGCAATAGGTGAGAAGGGCACTGAAAAAACCACTCAGGTAAGAGGCTCTCATGCAGAAGTAAAGGATGAGATGAGGTAGCTTAGAATGGCACTGCACAAATTCTCATGGTTAGTTCTCTCTTTATGGAATTGCCACCATTCCAGAAGCTGAAACCATTGAACTTTGACCTTGCTCTGTTTTGGTGTGGGGTCTTGTTTGTGGTGGGTTTTGTTTGCTTTCCAAATCTTGCTGTGTCAACCATTACCTGTTTCTACTGAGCAATAAACCTGAACATAGCACACCAGTAAATAAACAGCAGTAACAGATGCTGTTGCAAAATCCCAAAGACAAATTTTTTGAGGTTTCTCTGATTTCAACAGATGATTTAGTTTTTGTGACTGGAGTTCTAGAAGCTACCCTGGTTACAGCATATTTTACTGGAGCCCTTCTGGCTCAGTGCTCGTAGCTGAGCTGTACCTGCCAGAAATGCTTTCTATTGAGATGCCAACCCTTTAATTCTGCAGAAGCAGTTGGGCACTGGGCACAGCTGGCTTTTGCAGTGCCAGGTATCAGAGCTGCAGCTGAGCTGGAGGCCCCAGCACTGCTCCTGCATGTTCACAAACAGCCTGACTGGAGCTGAAGTCTTGGGGAGCAGTGGGAGGTGTGGAGAAACCACCTAGAAAAGCTTGTGAAAGGCACATAGTTCATGCTGACTGTTGGCAAAAGCAATGTCCACAGTAATGAAAAAATGACTGTGGTAAATGCTGACTTTCACACCCCTAATTAGGTGCTGTCAAAGCTGATTAAAGCCTGTAATTCAGATGTGCAATCTTCAATCAGTTGGTCTGTGGGGGAAGGAGGAGATACAAGGCTCCACAGATGATTTTTAATGGATAGGAAAAGTCATCTCAAATCACAGCTGAGGCTTTCCAGAGATGTGATCTAAGCTTGGCTAGGCCACCTCTGTACATGATAGTCACTGCCTCAGGTCTAGAATCAGCTGAACAGGCTCTGAGCTCATCCTTTGCAGAGAGTGGGGCAGGGAGGCAGCAAGCACAGAGAATAATGTGCCTGGCAGGGCAGCCTGCCCTCAGATCCAGGGGGATAGCACTTGGTCAGTGGGAAATGGTGTCTGGGCTTACTGCCCTGCGTAGGGAGAGTTGGTTTTGCATGACCAGCTCAGCAGTTTAAGGTTGCCTCATTTGGTGTCACAAGTCAGTGGTCTTGGGACTTGTCTCCTGCATCTGCTCTTGAGAGCACAGGGCTTGTGGGAGTGAATGCCATATTCAGCAGGGAGCATCCCTTTTTGAAGGCACCACCTGCAAGATTTGTGTCCTGAATTTTCTCAACTGGAAGACCTGACCAAGCTTGTTCTCAAACCAAGGTTAGAGCAAAATATAACCTAGCTGCAAGGTGATGTTTACAGGGCTCTGATACACTGCAAGTTCGCCCAGAGGCTGTGTTTGTCCTGTTTGTATCTTGGAAATGATGTGATTGCCAGAACCACTGTAAAATGTGTCACTGAATTTTTAAAATTACTGTTCTTTAACAATACAGCCTGGCTAAGGTTAGGAAATAGCAATAGTTTATAAGAAACTGCATGCAGTGGGATTACTCAGAAAGGGGAGTACATAAGCCAGGCCTTAAATTGTGCTTTCCTAATTACCAAGTTTCTTGCCCAGAGGTAACTGGTCTTGTATCTATGATAGAGCTGTGAAGCCATAGTTATCTTCTTGTTAACTAAGACAACAACATACTTGGCACATGCAGGGTTAAGTGTTGTTTGCCACCTGTGCTGTCAGTGAAACATCTCCTCAGACAGGGTGATTATCCCTATGTTCTGACAGAGGATGCAATGCACCTGAGAAATAACTTTGCATTCCAATTTTAAATCTAAAACTTGTGATTTATGTTCAGAAAAAATCCTAAATAAATCTATAGTTTTGTTGCTTCTCAGCCCAGATGCCTTTGTAGCAGGACCCTTTGCTGAGGTATTTACTTCATCCAAAGGAATCTCAAAAACCCCCCACCACATCAGTATGAAAATGTTGGGAAAACTGAGCAATTCCTCACCCACTGGGAGTGGAGGACACTATCCAACTCTGCATAAAACTTCAGCACAAACCTCATTCAATAGTGAGTTTCCTAAGACTCGTCCTAAATATTTCTATTGGAAAGGAACAGGCACATCTAGTAAATGTAGATGAAGAGGTAGGTGAAACATTTGCAATATTTCTGTCTTGTTCTAAAAATGCAGCTGGCTTCCTTTAGCTTTCTTTAGCTTTAGAGATACCTGGCTTGGAATGAATGAGTTAAGGTTGCTTCAGGGATAGGGCTGGGTGGAAGTTCAGGGAAAACTGACTGTCTAGCTGGCAGGAATGATTTTTTGCCTTTGGAAGTTACTACATGGGCATAGGAGATGAGGCTTAAATGTTGAAGGGCCCACAGGAGCATAACACTTGAAAGTGACATGAATAAGAAGGGAAAAAAAGGGATATTTACTCTGTGTGACCTTTTTAAAGGTCAAAATGCAGCATACACTCAGGGAAATTAGTCAAAGAAAAACTGATAAAGTAGAAAACCAAAATGCTGGCCTGAGAGTATCAGTATGGAGCTAACCTGCTCCACTTATTTGTATTTCCACTCAGTGTTTGTGTTGTAAAGAAATACTGTTTGAAGACAGGGTACTGCTCATAGCTGACTTTTGCTTGATAAGATTTTTTTTTCCCCCCTAAAGAAAAACAGTCCTTGTAATGGCATTGGCCTGTGACTTGCTGCAAACCTCTGAATATCAAAATAGTTGAGTCTGGCAGGGACCCAGAGATACCTAATCCAAGCCCTTGCTCAAAGCAGGGTCAGCTATAGCAGGTTGCTTAGGTCCATGCTCAGCTGGATTTTGAGTATCTCCACAGGATGGCAACTCTACAAGGTTCCTGGGCAACCTGTCCTAGTGCTTGACCAGCCTCAGAGTAAATAAGTTGTGGGTTTTTTCTCCTCTTCCCCCTCTTTTGTCATCTTATGCTCAAATGGAATTTCCCATGTGGCCTGTGCCAATTTCCTCCTATCTCATCAGATAGCACTGAGAAGAGTGTTGCTGTATTTTCTTTGCTTCCCCAAAACACATTCCCCTTGTTCCTTTTATTCAGTGTCTCCTTTCAAATACAGGCCAGAACTTTCCCAGATGTACATTTTGCTCCTGTTTTGCTAATAGCAGCAGTACAATATAAGCTGTCTTGCCTATCTTGGCTTTCATAGAGTGTTACAAGTATCTGGAGTCTGCTCCTGCCTAGATGACATGCAAAGGGCATCTCAGAAGAATGTTCTAAGCACCAAGCTAAAAACTTTTGACAGCATGTGAGGTGTTAAATCATCATCAGTATTAAATGCAAATGCTGGAAAAGTATTCAAGACTTAAAACCTGAAAAGCTGAAAGCCTTACATGTTTACTTGTAAGAAATATTGCCATATTAGAGCCTCCCCTTCCAGTGTTTATCTGTAATGCTGAACTTGATGTTTACAACTGAAATCCAAAATTAATAGTGTAGCCCATCAGAGGAGCACAGGGCAACAATTGGTCTCATTTCTTACTGAAAACAGGCAGAGTCCAGCAATGGGGAACTAGCAAGTCTTTAGAAAAAAAGTACACAAATGGAGTACAGAAGGGAGATGAATCAGAGTGGCACACTAAATACTGATAAAAATCATTACCACTGATGGTTTGCATTCTATATCGATAAGCCAACAAAGATCTTGAGCCATTTGGACTGTGGATTGCAGAGTTAAAATAATCAAAGATATGAGGGCAGGTGTTTCCAGTGATGAACTGAGATGGATAATAATAATAAATGTCATGGGGAACCTCTAAGATTTGATGCATCTGTAGTGCTGGTGTGGGGCAGGGTGGGATGTAAATTGCTCCAAAAATTTTGACAGGTACATCAGCATTTAGTGATGTGTGATGCCAAGCACTGGGAGACAGCATCAGCTCCCTATGAGGAAAAAAAGATCTACATGCATATAGAGTGGGCTGCAGAATTTGAATCAAACCTTGTTATGAACTAATTTGCTTGCAATCTGCTAAATAAGATATTGGTATCTTTGGCTTCCCCTCTTCTTGAATTGCAAATGAGGTTTAGATGGGAAGCAGTGCAGGAAGCTAAAGACAGAAATAGTCCTAAAGCCACACCTGGCTCTCATTTATGAGGTTCCCCATTGTTCCCTTAACAAAGGATGGATTGTCCTGTCTGTGTCCAGTCTTGGAGCCCAGATAGGGAAGGCCAAACCATCTGCAGTTTCAGGAGGGAACTGCTCCAGAGAGGTGTAGATGGCAGAGGAACCACAGCTGCCAGTAAGTGACAGCTGACACTGATGTTGGGGATTAGAAGCCCAAACTGCACAAACTGCTGCTGCTTGTGCCTGTGAGGGTTGCAGAGCAAAGAGGCCTGGCTGGAATACAGGCACCTGGAATCTAAAGGAGTCATTTGAGAAAATAACCTCTACATAATCCAATAAAGTGTCTCTTCAAGACACTTGTGTGGGTTTTGTGTTAGCTCTGGTTCCACAGCCTGCAGATATTTGTCACTCAATTATGGTCTAGAGAAAGAAAAGTAAATCTCATGTGTTTCAGGTCAAATTTGGATTAGGTAGATAAATGCTATCATTGGTCATTAAATCGGTGTTGGAGGTGGTCCTAGAAGAAATCTTGAGAATGAGGATACAGCTCCTTGCTCAGTTCTACCTGTCCCTGTCATGTCATGGTTGGGTTTGCTGGTAAAAGGTTTTGTCTGAGTGTACCTGGGGATAAAAGTTGTGCTGTGAAGAGTGCTGCAGAGAGAGAAGCACAACAACCTGCAACCCAGCGACAGTGAATTTATGGACATGAAACTCTTCTTAATATTCTCTTTTTAGGAAAAGATAAGAATATTCTGTCAAGTATGGCTGAATTGGGATTGCTGCAGGGGGCTTAATGTTCCACCTTTTGCTTGAAAAACTGGAAAAACAGCTGCAGAGTTGCTAATGGATGGTCTGTACACCAAAAATAACCCTAAGCCTTGACTGAAACTCCTCTACATGCACAACCTTTGGACAGCAAAGTTTATTCAAGGTGAGATTTAAGAGTCATGTCACTCTTCTTTGCACCCACCTCACAGAGTCACCCAGAAAGAGAGCTTCAGGTTCCCCTTCAGGGCAAAAGGTGCCCTTGCAGTGAGCACCCCATGAGCTGGGCTGGGGGGCAGCATGTGCTGACACAGGGAGAAGCCCTCTCTGGGCTCCCTCCACAGGACACTGAGTGGCTCCAAATAGTGGTTGTTGCTGCCCTTAAGGATGTATTGGGAGCTGCTGTAGAAGGATTAACAGGCAGGTTTACAAGCAATGGCTGCTAAATTAAATTATTTATAATGAACAGAAAAGAGTCAACAAACTGGTAGTTATTTCAAGGGTGAATTCTGTACTAACACAGCTGTGTTGCAGTGCAGTCTTACCCACTGCATCATTACCTGATACCTTGTTTTTTTAGCAGCAGTTTCAAAGATGAATCCCCCTGAGTCTTAGTCTCAGCCTTTTGCACATTGTTTTCCTACTTGTTTTGATTCCTCTCTTAGGAATTTCTGTCTTTCTTCCATTTCCCTCCTTTGCATACAGTAAACTCTTCTTTCCTGGCGTGTCCTCTGTCAAAAATCTTTTCCTGGTAAGGACAGAGCCAGTTGTCTAGTTTCCTTTACTTTTCTCCACATCTCCTCCTCTCCCTCCCCTCTCCTAAGGTTTTTTAGCCTCTGTGCAAGGGCTTTATTTACCTTTGGCAATACCTTCTTTGTTCCAGAAATAGCAAGTTCTAGATAATGTATTTTTCCACTTGGCACTATTAATAAAACTGGGTCATTACCAATTGTGATATGAAACAGATGTTATGCCTTGTAAGTGGTATAGCTTAGCACTGACACCACTCACTTATCTCCTGTCTCTAGTAGCCAGTTGCATCCAAAGAATGGGCTGGTGATTTCTGAGCACTTGGAGTAAAACTTGAAGTTTCAGCTTCAGTGCTGTTCGTTGTTGCTTTATTTAAATCTAAAGCTCTAGGACAAGGCCAGTACTGTAGCTCTTTTCTTGGAAACATGCTTTTTACATCAGGATAGCTTCAAAAGCTGAAACGTTGCTCCCCTTGCTAATGGTTGCACTGATGTGAGCACAAACTGGGAAAGTATTACTTCATCATGCAGACTTCTTCAAGCTTTTATTTTTCATGGTATCTCTGGACTTTTGTTAGACACAGCTCCTGAATACAATAAAAGGGTTGGTGCAGAAGAAGTGATTGCTTTGAGTGCTGGCCTTACCCTCTCTGGGCTCTGCAGCCCCCCCTGGCAGAGCTACAGCACATGAAGCCTGTTGGGGCTTTCCTCCTGCTCCTGAGCCACTTGCTGCCAGATCCAGCATCCTGCTGCTGTCACGGGCACATCTCTGCTTTGCCTGTGCCTTCAGCTGGCTTTGACTCTTTTAACTGTTTCCAGATCTACAACTTCAGCATTCATCTTTGATGTTACAGCTTATTTTGTGTTTTAGTTGTAAGGATTTAAACAAACAAACAAAAAGACAGACTCTTTCCTGGGAGACCTTTTGACCCCCAGGATCTCCAAATCTGGCACCTCTCCTACCTAATGTGTATCAACAAAAATAATTTGATACATTACCACTGCACAGTGTGGGATCCAGCCATGGTCCATTTCTCTGCTCATTACACTTAAATTAACAAGATTTGTGGCTCCACAGGCTTCAGGACAAAGGGCTCAAAGGATGAAAAGACTTGGAGTATGTGATTAAAACATGTCTCAGTAGAAGGCAAAACTAACAAAATTAACCCATATTTTATCTGCGCTCAAAAAACATTTGTGTCTGAATAGAATATAATCACTTTCAAAGCAAGAAAGGATATAAAAATGCTGATGTATACAAAGAATGAGATAATTTGTGGTAGATTTTTTTAAATCTAAAGTGACCAGAACCAACTGTCCTTTGAAAGGTTGAGGGGGATAAACCCAGAGTTTAAATCTCTATTTTCTTTATTCCACTATAGGAGAGAAGAAATAGTTTTACTGCTAATAATGGTGCTGTTTATGATCCCAGCTATTGCATTTAATTTGCCAATAAGGCTTTGAGAAGCAATTTAGAAAAGTATTGTCTTGATTTTGAGCTTTTCTGTAGCTAGAATCTGTTAAATAAGTCAGTATGGTTTTTTTATGTTGTTTGAGGGTTCTAAAAGTAGATCTATAAAAGTAGGTCCTTGTCTGTCAGATGCAAGAATAGAAAAGCTGGTGTTGTTTTTTGCCTTTTTAGTTTATTTTTTTCATCACTTTCCAAAATTTGCTTCCTTTCTTCAAGATAATTTCAAAGGCATAACCCAGAGGGACAGCAGTTTAGAAGTGAAGGCAGGAGTTGTTAATGTTTTTCTGAAGAGTGACTCTGAACCCTCATTACAAAGCAGTTTACTAGATAAACATACTTGATGATATTGTACATGTGATACAGTGAAGTCTGAAGAGCAGCTTTTGCCCTGAAGATAAAATTCTCTTCAATGTGCTCTCCAAGTATACCAGGCCTATAGCTACCACTTAAGTAACCTTTTGTTTGGTTTTGGTTTGTTTTGTTTTTTAAAAAAGGCAGAACTGAGTTAGTGGTAGTGGCAGTAAGAAGCATATTCCTATTGTGCAACAGAAGAGGAAGTTTACCTCCTTCTGTCTCTGCTTTCCATCAGTCCCTCTTCCTCTGGTACTGTACAGCCTTTTCTACCTGCCTCTTCCTCTCCATTTTGTTATGTGAGAGCTATTTGAGAGTGCTGGACACTTCAGGTATGGTGTATCTGCAAAAAAGCAGAGCAATATGAGGTTGACATCTGTGTGTGCAGACTTGGGTGGATAAATCAGCTGAGTAACTTGAAAATTACACTATTTTCATCTATAATGTTGTTCAGATTGCAAGACACAGGAAATAGGGAAAGGCAGGTGTATGTGCCATAAGTGTCCAAGAAAATACAGGTATAATAGCAGCAACAGAAATGTGGGTCTGTTGAAGGGAGACTCAGGCCTTGAAACAAACCATGAAGAATTTCCAAGTAAAATCCTTGTGAACAATTTTATAAAACAGCTAATGAGAAAATGATCATTTTCTTCTAGTGGATACATCACAAGGAAAGCAGGGTATCAGCCCCAGTTTAATTCAGACTTACTGACATGAGTATTTGTGCTCTGCAAAGCTACTGAGTTGTCAAGTGAGTGCCTCACATTGCCCTGGACTCTGACTTTAAAAAAAAAATAGAACTCTAGTCCTACAGTCCTGCACTGTGTGCCTCTATACTGGCACCATAAATATTTTTGCACAGTACTGACTGAGAAATGTTACAGATTTCTACTCTGTACACGAGAGTGGGAAGCATTCAGCCAGGCTGTGCATCCCTGCTCAGTGCACATGGAAGCAGATTCATAATTTATGCTCCTGCTGAGTAAATCTAATCCCAGAAGTGCTGGGATTAATTTAATGAAGCTTAGAAATGACACCACAAGTGATAACTAATGACACTCTTGGAAGTGCATATTAAATGTTACCTTCAAGGAGGAACAAAGGAATCAAAGCCTTTTTTTTGGGAGGCATCATGTTTCTGATGACTTTTTCCACACTGGCACCATGTTAGCTTCTTGAAGCAGCTTTGTCCTACAAAGAAGAGTGTAACAGCTTTCCTCAGATCCCTGCAATGTGAAGAAGGATGAATGCTTATCTCACAGTGGTTGCAGACATCACCTAGCAAGACATCACCAGAGTGCCAGCACCACCAGACTTCCCTGAGATGCTATGGTATTAACTGTTGGGACCCAGTCTCCTGCCTCCATAGGCACCCTGCCTAAACAAACTGTAAGTATGTGCCACGGAATGCCCTCTGATGATGTTTCTTGGTGTAGCTTTGACTTTCATACAAGTTATTGAGGGGAGGTTGGTGAAGCAGCTTTGTTCAGCAGCTGTGCAGCTAACCAGACTGCGTCAAGGCTGTTGGGCTGCTGGACCTGCCACACAAACAAATGAAGGTGATATCAAGTGCTTTTAACCTGTAATTTAATGTTTTTCTGGGAGAAATTGCCAAATCCTCATTTCATATAAACAGATACGTGAGTCATTACAGTTGAGCATGCTTACTGGACATGGAAGTTCTTTTAAAAACAGACATGTTTAAACAGATGGCTTCTGTTGACTATTAATGCAGTTCCTGCAATTAAGTTCAGTCTGAATGAAGTGGAGACAGACTGACATCCTATTGACATCAAAGCTGGTGTACTGCATCTTCTCTTTATGAATCTTCAGACTCAGATCTGCTACCCCAGTCTTACTGAAATGTCAACTGTGGTAAGTCATGATGGAATTGAAGAGATAAGGTACCTGGCATCTTTCTAATTTACTTCTGACTGGGATTTACTACTTACATATTCACACTGCTCTGTTTTAACAGTGAAAGTCCATGTTTGAGCAAATTACTGTAAATAAACACAGGAGTAGGGTGAAACTTTGCTCTCTGTCTCTCTAGATGTGGTGGGCTCAAAGCACAGGCAAACTAACTTCCACCACACAGGGAGCCCAACTGCATGTGGTGCTGTGCTCTGCACATCATCCTGCCCACTGAAGCAGCAACGTGGCCCACAAATGCTGCTTTTAGGTTGTAGTTCTGCAGGCAAAGCAGCTGTGCTGGAAAACAAGAATGGCCATATAACCAGAGCTCAACAGTGTTGTGTTGGTGCAGGGCATTGCAACAGTGACTGGCAAAAAAGGAGTGTGAGAGGAGCTCCAGTGTCACAGCCCAGACTATACAGTTCAGGCTGCTTTGGGGCTTCCTGTCCATTTTGTTGCATTTAATAGTGCCTGACAAGTTTCTCCTCCAAGAACTTGTTGCAGAGAGTCTGGAATTGATGTAAACGTTGATTCCTGTAGGAAAATGTTTCATGCCTTAGCTGTGTGTCATGTGAAAAAGTGTCTCCTTTTCTTTTGAACTTGCTACTAGCTTCACTGATGCAGGCCTTGCATTGGAAGAACCACGAACAATAGTTCCCTCTCTACTATCTTCATGTCACTTGTGATTTTATAGGTCTGTTCTGTTATCTGATGTGTTTTGCAGCCTGGGGAGTTCTATGCTATTTCTGGTATGAAAGGAGTTTTTGTACTTATCTTTACCATTTCCCCCCCTATTACTTAATCAGTATTTTATTTACCTGTCTTAGTGATTTCCAGATAAACTTCTGCAGCAGGCAATATGTTGGCCCTGAAGTTGGAGTCTCAAGGTTGCCTATCACCAGTAAGGGTCTCCAGCCTCTTGTGACTTGTTTAGGAGATACTGATTGTAGCTTCTGGAGTGACATAGAAGAAAAAGGTTTGGTTAAGCTTCATGAAGTAGAGTAGCTGTTTAAAACACCTCAACAAGCATGTCCTACTTTAGATACTTCCAAGTATCTTCCTCCTCCCTTGGTACTCCCCTAAAGAAAAATTCATTTTTTCTGTTACTTCCATTCTGTTCTTCACTTAAATTTAGTCATGGAAAAAAACCCACCTCAACATGAATTTCACAAAGACATGTTTTCAAATGTCTTTTTATTATTCAGTGGTTACTTTCTAAACATGCATGCATGGGAAGAACTTTGTTATGGCACAGAGCTGTGCAGTAGTTATGCTGTTTCACTGCCTGCAGGGCCTGTGACACGCGTTCTTGGAAGAACTTCAAGTGTCAGTACATGATGCTGGACAAGGCTTGAGGTTGAAGCAAAACAAGGTCCTTTTTATTTCCAGTCCTGGCATATCTTTGTGCAGTGCCAGCCCTGTAACACTGGCAGTGAAACATTGCCTCCATGCTGAAACACCACTGTCTGTAGGAGAAGGCAGCTCATTTTCAGTCACAATAAGGCAAATACCCAGACAGCTATACTCAACAATCTAATTAAGCCTGAACAAGAGGAGAAATTTGATACCTACAACCTAAAAAACAATTAATCATCCCTTTCTGAGTGGTCATTGCTGGAATTAAAAGAAACCACAGCATTTCTGGGAAAACCTTAGGAAAGCTCTTTCAGGAACAACAAGCAGGGCTTAAATTTCTTCTGACTTGTTTTTGACTGACTGGAACAGAATTTACACAACAAGAATAAAAGGGGTAACTA
The DNA here is from genome assembly GCA_038090715.1 of Florisuga fusca. Taxonomy (NCBI): domain Eukaryota; kingdom Metazoa; phylum Chordata; class Aves; order Apodiformes; family Trochilidae; genus Florisuga; species Florisuga fusca. The sequence continues at coordinate 3,420,662 of JAAWXA010000040.1, read as the reverse complement.
TATCGACAGTGAAGTCCATGAGCCTTCATTTCAGTGAATTTCAGTGAATATACTATAATAAATCTGAACTGTACAGAGTTGTTTTAGCACTCTAGAACAGTATTCCCTAAAAACAAGCAAACAAAAACCAAAAAAACCAGATCAAACAAACAAACAAAACTTAATAGAAAACAATGAAAACCCAAAAAACTAGCTCCTAAAAAACCAAAGCCACCCTTTCAGAAAGCCAGTGAAATAGCCTGGCCATAGTGGATTTACTGTCTAAAAAGCTACAGCTAGGATTTTAGTGGATCTGGAGCTCCAGGAAGGAAGTTTTAGACCCAAAGGAACCAACAGCCTGGATGCTTTTCCAGTAAGGGGTAACTACAGCAACCACCAGGCATGGCTGTTAGCTCTCTGCTGAAATAGACAAGTAAACTCAAGTGGTGCTGCAGCTTGATCAAATATTTGTGAAACTGATTTAATGTCCTTTCACCAAGTCAACGTATCATGTTCTAAACAGCTTTGTAAAAATAACCTAAAAAACCCAGAGGCTTTTTATAACTTTTCTTGAAAAAATGCTCCAGGACAGTGGGGGTAATGCCCAGATACCAGAAACATTAGGAAGCTCATCACAACTGTAGCTCATAGCCTTGGCCATTCACTTGACACTTATTTTCTCTGGAGCCAGATTTCAGTAATTTGTAACTTTTTGTCAAATTGTGTTTGACCTCATACTTTCCAGCCTGAGCCTTAACCTCAGGCTGCATTTGATATATTGTGAAATACAAATGATATAATTTTGTTGGTGGCTTATTTTCAGCTGCCTGGTTTCAGGATTCTTGGCATTTCCTCATGCCATGGAAAGGTAAAACTCATTTGTTCAGGGATTATAGAGTAGTTAATTTATGTTGGTTTAGGCAGAGGTTCGGATTCTATCTGACATAAAAGATCAATCTCTAGTTCCTTCTGACTTGTGGATAAATGTGACAAACTTCCCTCAGCTGCTCTGGTAAATTAAGGAGCCTTGCAGGTAAAGTCAGGAAATAAAGACTGCTAGGCTTTAAAAGGTTGTATCATGCTTCAGTCTAACTTTGTGACTGCTGAGCATTGGTAGGATTCCTGGGCTTCCCTGTCCCATGCTGCCTGCTATGAGAATGTGGTGTCTGACTGGCAGTGGCCCTAATAATCTGGTGGGTCATAAAGCTTGATACTCATACAGAGGCAGATGTCGATGGTGATGAGATGTTTGCTTTGTTTTGGTTGTTTTTATTCTTTCCTTTCCCCTCACCATTTGCTACAAGTGAACAGATTTTGCTTTTTCCATCCAGCAGCAATCTGTCTGCATTTAACAATTTTTTTTTCCTTGCTTGTATGCAGAGTATGAACCATCACTGGGAGAAAGACATCACGTCATGCTGGTGGGCTTGGCCTACTGGAGGTGCCCTCTGCTTTCTCTGTGTCACTTGGATTTGGCAACTCTGAGTGCATACAAAGAACTGCTGCAAGCAGGATGTACACACCTTCAAGGTACAGAGCAATTACTCGTTGCCTTACGCACACAGTTGGTAGGTGGGACTAACGAGTTCCCAGGCTCAAGGAGAGCTGGCAGGGATCTGGCAGGGACCTGGCAGTGAGAGGGGGGTGACTGTAGGTCTCCTTTGTTCCCTGGGACAGGCTCACCCTTAAAGTTGCTGAGCTGCTGTCCTTGATTCCCTCTTTTTTCCTTAGGGCTTTGTGTTTTTCATGGAAGTGACCTTCCCCATCTCAACATTGTGCCCCTGCCTGTGACTTATCTCTCATATTGTATCTGGTTCCAGCTGACAGTGTCTCACAGCTCCATCTCACACCTTCAAAGTTTTCTCAGAAGACTGTCTGAGGATTATGCTGCTGTGCAAAACAGTCTGAGATCACAGAGGGATGAGCAAAAAGGAGGGCAACAGTGGAGGCTTCCATGAAGCTTGCATTTCCCTGGTTGTGTCCTGAGCAGGTTTGTCTGGGAAATCTGGCACCCCCCCTCTTGTGCTGGCACAGAGCTAAGAGCCTATAGCTCAGATTCTGGCTGCACAGAAACCATTTCAGAGCATTGTTAGTAAGGGTCAAAATTAACTTTCTCAATCGTCTAGTATCGAGAGAGCCCTTTTGATCAAGGTACAAGGAGTTTCAGTTTGCAATAACAAAAGAGTTATTTATAAGTATCTTCCAGGAAAGTGCACATACAGCATTTCTGATGGAACAGAGAACAGAAAGTTTTTGTGGCTAAGCACTGCAATTTATGAACAAACCTGAGCTCACAGTGAATGAAAGACAATCAAAGAATGCTACAAATCTGTTAGGTACTGATCAGTGTGTGAGAGTCTCTGCAAAATATTTCAGATACTAGTTTTATGTTATAAAAACTGAAAAGTCTTGTGGGGTTTTGTTTGTTTGTTTGTTGTCTGTATGTTTGTTTGCTTTTTATTTTCTTTTGGTGAAGTATGTCAGCACTGAAATCCTACATACTGAAATGCTAAGCTTGAAGTGAGAGGAGCTGAGGTTTTCATCCCTCTTAAAATCTGAGTGGTGACTGTGAAATGATAACGAATGATGTGAGACTGAGAAATTCAAACTGCCAGGACATACTGAGTAAAAGCCATGCTGGGACAAAGGGCAGGGTATTTGCTTTGATCTGCAAGTAGCCAGAGACCTAAAACAAGAGAAGTCAGTCCTGACATAGTCCTGATGAGTGTGCAAGATACATAACAATACATCAGTAGTTGTGATTGGCAGTAGAGACCATCAGGTCCTCAAATATGAACCCCATAAGAGGAAAAACCAGATTCCCTACAACCTCTGCCAGCACTGGCCTCACTAGCTTTTATCCTATAAGATTTGTGACAGATATGAAAAGATGTATGCCTAGCATCCATCAATTTGCTAGAGCCAAGCTCTTCTATTCTTCCCTAAAATACACTCCCCTGCCCTCTGGTCACACTAGTGGATATAGTTTAGTTCTTCTTTCTTGACCTACTCTAATAAAGGCCTTTACTTTTCAAAGTCCTAACTTGTGTTACATGGGAGACCCAGAAAGGGCTATTAAATGTGAAGGCACAATCTAGCTCTGTGTGCTTTTTCTTATTTTGTTGTTTTAAATGAGAAAAGCAAACATTAACATCACAGAAGCACATCACATAGGCTCAACTACTGCAACTTAAAACGAACAGTACGATAATCAAACCAAAATGACAGTTGAGATTAGATCATGTGTTACCAATTATATTGGCTTAGTCCACCAGTTTATGAAGTCATAAAGATAGCACAGTGTGTAATCAAAGTGTGTGCCCAACAAAGAGAAGAATTGCCATTTGTTAATTTCACATCAGGTGCTCGAAAGAGGATTTGTTTCCTTTTGGTCAAGGCCTGTCTGTAATAAAGGACTTTGGCTATTTGGGCATTGCTGGTGCCAGGGTTCATGGAACAAAGGAAACAAACAAAGGAAAAAACCAATTTAGCCATTTTCAAGGAACTACAGGGATCTTCACAGGCCCTTTGAAGTTTTCTGCTTCAACACTTTCTCCTGAAAATCTTATTGCAGTTGCAGAGCTATTGTTTACCCTCCTTACTTATTGCTTGCCTTTTACTCATACAAGCACAAAGCTTGCCAAGAGTTCTGCAACACACCTCATTTCTGGACCAGCCTTAGGACTGGTGACAGTTGGTCAATATAACCTACTTTCAGATGGCTCTTTTTAATTTCACTTTAAACAACAGGATTACGAGCTGGGGTTTGCTTTTCAGCTAATTATGGACTGTTTCTACATACCAGTACTGTCTGATCTTCTGCACTGGCTGAAAGTCAAGTTAGCTGTGTACTTGGGACACAATCACTCTGTGCTAAAGAAGAAAACTCAGAAAGGACCCATCTGTCTGTTTAAAGCTAGGTTCTAAGAATCATACAACTGGAAACATTTTTAAATATATAATGATATTTTTGATAATATATAATATCTTATGTAACAAATGCATTTTTCAAGAAAATTCTTGTGTCCACTACAGTTTTCTAATTTCTGTGACATTTAAACACTCTTTTTCTTAAAGAACCCCCAAACATATTCTAAAATGTTAGAAGTGTATGTCTAAGTTGCCATCTCTTATCTATTGTACTTTGGAGTGTGACCCACTTTAAATCCTAGTCTAAGAGTGTATGTTTGCATATTCTGAATGTGCTTCTTCAGTAAAAAGAACGTTTCTTCCAAGTATTTTTAAGTGAGAAAATGTATTTTTATACATTTTAATAGCACTAACTGTGAAAGATAATCGGAAAATTCTTGTTTTTCCAATCACAGCCTGAAAAACTCATTTATGACTGAGTTGACTGATGCCATTATTAATTATAATATGCTTTTATCCTTTCCTGACTACACCGATTTCCAGAAATATTGTACGTGGTTCTTCTGCACACAGTTTAACTGCTGAGTAAACATACCCATCTGTTCAGTGTTTTCCTTCCTGCATAACTTTTACCTCAGTGGTAAAAGCAGCTGACTGAGGGCATTAGGCAAGAAATACGTCTGTTCCTAACAGATTGTCTTGCTACAATGAAACGGGAAATCAGGTGATGTTAGTTCTGTCAGGCAATACCTACGTTGACAAATGCCAGCTAGAGTTCAGTGGAGTGGGTGACAGGAAGCTTCAGTCTCTACTACCTTGGGTAGTGACAGGGAACATTTTCATTTCCTTTTGGATAGCTCTACCTTGGAGAATGTTTCAATTGGAAATGGCTTTTCTTGAAAATGTATTTTCTCAAAGTAGAAAAAAACTGATGTGGTTATCATTGTGTCATGGAAATGGTTACGACTCCACTCATTTCAGATTGTTTTTTTGTTCTCAAGAGAAGTATCATCATCATCAGATTGGACTATTTTAATGACAGAGATGTACACAGGGTGTAGATTGCTCACATAGCAAGTTTTTGGATAGCAGAGGGCCCTTTCTAAACTCTGTTAGAGACTGGAGGCTGGTTCCTTTTCATGCTGGTAACTAGTTTCAGAAGAAGGATGATTCCAAAACACAGCTCATCCAAACTATATCTACTCACTGACTGTACTTTATACTTAAAAAACTCAAGCTCACAGTTTTACTCCTGGGGATTTTCTGAGAGCAGATGTCAGTTTCACAGGCCCCACAGCCTCTACAGGGAGTAAATCTCATTGCATACTGAATGGTTTAAATGTCACAGTCATGGTTTGTATGTTAAACTTGTGCTGTACCAAGAGGCTGAGTACTCAGCCTGGACTGCTAGTTGCTGTAAGGGCAAGTATTTGTGAAAAATATAAAAAATAAAATATATTAAAAAAAAATACAAAGAGAAAACCAGACAGACTACAGAGAATGTGTGACACATGGGCAATGGTACCCTACTTGCATGTGCTCATCTGCCTTGATCCTCATTGGGGAGCACTGTCTCATCTGGCTGTTTGCTTGCTCACAAGTTGAATTTTGCTTGAAGGTGGTGTGTCTCCATGCTGACTCCAGCTTCAAAGAGAAAAGAAAGAGGGAGAGCACAAGACATTCTTCTTTACTTCAGAGGATGAGGAGACATCTTCCATGTCTGTCAGTTCTTATTTTTTTAAAGTGAGTACTGGCTGTTCTGTCCTTACTAATTGCTTTTCATTTAAGGTGCAATAGGCTTTTGAAACAAAATTTAAATATATATAATTTATATAATTTAAAACCAGTGCAGATCTTATCCTGTTCTTACCATTTCAGAGGTAAGAAGAAAACCTGAAAGGACAAGGACTGACTGCTTTTCCGAGTTTCAGGAGAAATGTTTAATGTTGGGACAGAAGATTTAAGTATCTAAACAAGAGAGCATTTGGCATTATATAAAAGTGAATGAGTTGAATAAGGGCAACATGGGCATGCAGACTCCAAGATGTGCTGGAGATGTCCATTTAGAGGTTTCAGCTGGAGCAAAAATGCTTAGTTTGGTATTTTAAATTATTTAAAACCAGATTAAAATAGAAAAATATTTGAACATGAGAGTCTTTTGATCTAGCAGTGGAATTCAGATGGATCCCTGTGCCCATGCAGTTAACTAATTTATGTGACTATAACTTGGTATAATGTAGAAGGTAACAGGACCCTTGATGTATCCCTGTAGTTCAGGATTGCTAGTTTGAATTCTCAAAATGCATAAGCCAAGAGATTTGTCATTCAAATAGTCTGATTTCCACAGACTCCTGCATGCGAGTGCTTAATGCATGTACGTGTTTAATATTTAACAGAGTGCTGCTTTGTTATAGTAACAACTGGAGAAAAGTACATGTGATTCACTGCTGTCAAAAATAAAGACCTAGAAGCACAGTCAGCAGAGATTCTTAGTTTCTTTCTCCTATGCCAGTTACAACCTTTCACCTAAAAATTCCAATTGCCTGTAAAAGGTAGCAGCTATGCTATTATTTTTATGAGGTATTATTAAATAGCCTTTGCTTCCTCCTGATAAGGGATGGATTACAATGTGTACAGCAACTTAAAACCACAATTCACATCCATAAGCCTCAGTCTGTCCAAGTCACGTACACTGACCCTTCAGAGGGTTAATGTTTCATGAGAAAGGACAGCTTACGAAATGAGGTGAGATTTATAAATAGCTTTATTATTGAACGCTGGTGTTAAGGGTTGTGGAACATGCTGAAAATCAAGGGTTTGTGCTTCCCAGTATTTTTTTGTACAACTAGTTAACACCTTGTGTAAGATGGGCCAGGTTGCCTTCACTGCTTCCCTCAGTCAGATGCAAGAGGCTAAGGGAGCAATTCCCATTTTAACTACAAGGTCAGGAAGACTGGGATACAGGCAGTACTGCCAAAAAACAACTGGAACTGGATATTGCCAAAGATTTTGATTCTTTGAGATTTGATTCTCTCTCGTTTTATGAGAAGCTTTCTATTCCTATCATAATGAAGGGCAAGAAAAAGGAAGTGGCACTGATTTGTAGGAGGGCTGTGGCAGATCAGGAGCTCTTCTGCTGAGAAGTATGAATGTTTGGAACACAGCAGAAATGGGTTCTCTGGGATTCCTCTAGTCAGGGTGATGTAGTTGGATGCTGAAGGCACATCCTAAAGAGGGGACATGACTGCTGGCTTTGCCCAGCACCAGGGGACTGACTCCAGCAGTTAATGGGGGAGAAGCTGCTGTGTGCATGGTCTTTTTGGCACCACTGAGGCAGAACTGAGGGAGATACTGTAATTTGGTGTGCCTTTCTTTCTCATAACAACTACTGGGATCACAGATGAGCAGCCAGGGGCTAGTGCTAGTATATTTCATAATTAAATTCTGTACAGATAGAACATCAATCTGTCTAGACTATGTTGTCATCTAGTCTTTACTGAACCATAAAGAAGGCATTACTGCTATGGTCATACCATTCAGCTTTGGTTTATCTCCAGATTTCAGAAGTACTCAGTTTGTTCTGGAAAGCCAGGTCTCCCTACTATTAAATATTAAGCACAGTGGACATCAACAGCAATCCATGAGAAGGAACACTGTTATGAAAAACTATAACTTATGTGATGGGTTGTTTTTCCATCTTCACAATTTCTCTTTGAACACAACCTGTTAAAATCCCCCCTTTTCCACTTCATAGTCACAAATATATCCATTCTCTCTTTTAATGCAATTACTTTAGAATAATTTAAATATTTTGATATAAGAATAATCAAACTTTGAATAATATTTTTAAAATAGTGATATGCTGCTGATTAGGTCTACTAAATTCTTCTGGTCTGGGGACCCCAGTTACCTGGTCAAAGAAAGACAGCAACTGGCATGATGCAATCTACTTGCAATAGATCTGTGTTGCAAATTATTCCACTCTGGGGACTCAGGATCAAGTTCTTTGGCTATCTACACTGTATCCTCAGCCTAGAGTCTGAGAAATGCTGGGAATAATTCTTAGCATATGTTGAATTTTGTATATTTTACCTGTATTGATTCTACCAGAGTTAATAATTTTTTTTCCTACAGAAGAGGGAAAAGAATTACATGTTTGTTTTGTTTTGCAATGATATGCATTGCAATGAGAGATAAATATTGCCAAAAAACATCTGAAGACAGTATCTATTTGGAATAATACTTGCTGTTTAAAATTTTGGAAGGGGTTAGCCTGCTTTTATTCAGAGGAGGGTTTTTCAGAGTTTTTCCTGTAACTTTAGTGATGGCTTTGCTAGGTGACCTTCTGGCTGACTGTGCAGTTGGCATAATGCATTAGCAAACAAAGTACCTTGTTTGATAACCTAGATCAATATTTTCAGCCTCCATTAAGATTTTGAAAATTGTAGGACATCTTATAGATACTGTAAAAATTATGTGATGGTAAACATTTTGTATTTCCTGTTCCTTTGATTACTAGATGTAATGAGCATATCTGAACTGTTCTGATGTCCAAGTCAATGTGCAAATAACTGAAATTTTTAGCAGGTGAAATACCTTGATTTTGGATTGATATTGTTGTTTCACTATGAATAAGTTCAAGTTCTTCAAAGTGAATGAAGTTACACTTGTAATTTAAAAACAAATGTGTTTGGTCCAGACTGGACTGTCACTGCTTCCTTCCTCACTCAAAGGCAACATATTAAAACAAGTGCATTTTTATTTCAACCAATTTTCTTCCATAGTTAGTACCTTTTCATCTTCATAGCACACCACTGAAGAAAAAAGCTATGATTCTCAGAAATACCAACAAATAAAGCCCCCATGTAAAATTAAGTTAGATTCTTTATGTAACTGATAGAACTTGGCTGAAGTTGCCCTGGCTCAGGATAAAAGACAGCAATAAAATTTGTTTCAAATCAGTGGCATGACATGCATGTGATCAATACTGACCAGATAGACTCAGCCTCTTGGCTTAGAAATTTCACGCAGAAATGCAGATTCCAGTTAGTAAGTCTCTTAGATGCAAACATGGTGCAGCAGAAAAAGGAATTGATTTGTCAAACCCCTTGAAAACCTCCTGTTATATTCAGGTTAGCTTTGGAGCTAACCTCACTTGTGCAAATAGTATTATTTCTTGCCATGCAATACAAACACTGTGCTACCCTCAATTTTTGTAAGCACATGGAAGTTGTAAAAAGCCTTGGGTCTATTTTTTTAAGAAAAATTCAGTCAGAAGGCCATTTTTATATAATTTCTCTGAAAACTTGTTCAGGGTAGACAGTAAGGTTAATTTTATACAAGCTTTGTCTTGGTGGACAGTGAAAATGTGTGCGTATTTATTTATTTAGAAACAGATGTGGCATATTTTTAGAGATGAAAAAATAATGATTGCTTCAGAATTTAGACAACATGTCTGGCTTAACATAACCCTGAGAAACAAAACTGAGGTTTCTCCAGATGATTCAAGTTATAGAAAACTGTATTTCATATACTGACATGCTTCTGTTTACCCACCACTTAGTTCTTTCATATTCATGCCTGGCAACTCTTCTTTTAACATCACTTTTCACCACTAAATCCTAGTGTTCCATCACAGAGAGAAAGGAAGTACACTTGAAACAGTATCATAGCTTTTGGTATATGGGAGTTCTTCAAAGCTGTCCACAAAGCCCTGAGAGTCTCCAGCTGTCACAGGGGAAAGGTGAAAGCAGATTGCTATGTGTTGGCATCTTCTTAGTCTTCAGACCTCTTAATGTATATTAATCAGTTGGCTTTACTTTTTGCTAATGTAGTTGAGATAAGTGCTGCTAAAATTCTAAGAATTATCTTAATATTTATTTACTTAGCAGTAATAGCAGTTATTCTGACTATTCTGCTTTTCTAGTTCTAGTAATGTAATTTGGGTGCTTAAGATAGTATTTAGCAAAATTGTTGGGGCACCTTTAGTTTTCCCTTATTTTCTGCAAATGCTTTAAGCATTAATGAAACCTCCTGTGCATTACTTAAAAACAAGTTTAAAAACAGTGAAAAAGTAAGTTATTATAAAAATCTTAAATAAAAAAATTAATAAAATTAAAAATAATATCAAATGCTATTATTTCCATAGAATAGTGAAGGGGTTTTGTTTTTTTTTTTAGACAAGGCAATATGATAAAATCATCAAGAGTGATCTCTTCCAACTGCTAATAAAAATATGTGCCTTAAATATAGAGTTACTTCTGAGACTGTAACAATCAAATATTGCATCAAGGGAAATTCTCAGTAGCTAAGAGGAGTAAACCAGCCCTCATAATCAGTGGATAAGGAACAGGTAGCTCAGAGAAGCTGTGGCATAACCAGTTTTGGAGATTTTTTGATGTCCAAACAACAAGGCTCTTGGCAACCTGAGCTCACTAACTGCAGTTTGTGATGTGATGAGGCTGTGTGGTAAGAGTTGATGCCACATTATCTGGCTGATTTCCCAACTGCTAATAGGCATACACTCTGTTAAGTGAGGTACAGTGGATAAAATCTGCCATCTGTTCACTTTCCAACAGTCAGATGGTAGGAGAGGGAGATTTTGTAATATTAATGTAGTAAAATGGGAGAAGAAAGCTTGGTTATTGAGCTATCAATCCATGTCCCCACCTCAGATTAGCATTAGAATTGCTGTGAGTGAAATTTATTTATGCATGCAAGATTGTTAAACAGGCAACACTAAAGATGTATTCGTTGTTGCCATGTGTATTTCTGTTCATTAAAGTGAAACTTTACCTGATGCTTTCAATGCAGATTTCCTGGGGGGATTTTAGGCTTTTTTTTAATGAAAGCTTCCCTAAAAGGTTTGAGCAAATCTCACAAATAGAAAAACCACAAAGTTAAGTGTTAAAGCATTATATTTACATTTTCTTTCTACTAAATTATTATTCACTGACTGAATGATCAAATCCTCTTATTTAATGAAGTACTACAATAATACACAAGGAGCCTCTGTACATCAACCAGAACATGTTGCTTTTGATTACTTTTGAGTGAGTGAAACTAAGATTTCCATTCATATTTATCAAACCAGTCATGTCTATTCAATGTTGGTATTTAGAAAAAATGAGCAGAATGCATGGCTTTTTCCATTAGGTAAATGAACATTATCTGTGTATTCCATCAATGGTAAGCAAGTACCAAAATTTCTTTGTCCTGTATCTGTTCTCCTCCCATATGTCATGTAACCATGTATGAAGTTTTTCTGGGAGGAGGGGGGGTGTTTCCTTACCTCTACCTCCATTTTAGACTGTTGAGCTCTTTTCATTGAGAATGCACAAGGAATGGTACCTACCAACAGGCAGAGATTCATTAATGTCATTTTAAGTGTCAATCTGTCTGCAAGAGCTCAGGAAGACTAACAAAGGGGTTTTAGGTAATAGAGCTGCAAAACTATGTATCTTTATTTTCCAATAATATCTTGGTACTTAAAGTAACCACACACATTGTTGATAAAATATCTATTGAAACTGCCAGCGTCACAGTTTTCCCATTCTTAACTTAATTCCATTTTCCTTTTAGTTTTAAAAATCTATGTAGGTTTTACTGAAGCAGGATATATGACACAAATGTGGCTTGCTGGGATTCTTTTCCAGGTGAAATCACCTTACTTCAGGAGCAATTTTTTAATCTGCTAGGTCATATATGTATGCTTGTTAGGAAAACATGTTTGTAAAAAGTAACAAAAATTTCATTTACTCATATATAAGCTATAACAAGATTATTTTTAAAAATTCACAGAGTTCCTCTAGTTTTTTAGATGAACACTTCAGTCAATTAGGAAGCTATTTAGCCACATACACATGACTGTCTTATGTTTTTTCAACAATCTTTATAGCTGTAATTAACTTTTCTTTGTTGCTGTGCAGAAATCATGACTGTTAGGAAAAAAAAAAGTAGAAAATGGATATATCATCATGCCTACATAGTATAATTGTTCTAGAGAGCAGTTAATGCCATATGTTTGCACAATTTTTCTTGTCTTTACATACACTATGATCATGACTTGCCACTGATGAGCCAGTACTTTTGCTCAAACATTAGTTATTCAGCTGTAGTTTGTAAATACAGAAGCATAATAAGGTAAAGTCTTTTAAAACTTAATTTTAAAAAATCTCAAATGAAAGCTTGTTACCTAATGGAATGGCAGCAGGAGGTCTATTCACAATATCTTGTCATGTTTTCCTGCACTGACACATCCCTCTGATAGGGAGTGGTTTTGAACAGCCAACACTGCAAAACAAACAAATACATACATTGATACTTTCTATAGTGTGATGATTTTGGTTTCCAGCTCTGTAAAAAATTTTCAGAATAGCCAGTGTCTTCTTATTACATTATTCCCATTTACTGGGGCAAAATGTGCTCAACTGGAAATAACCAACTCTTTTCTTCCAGGAAATTACATCTTGGTAAGCTGCATTCTGCCGTCACACAGAAGTCGTTGGGTTGCTACCTGGCATCCACAATTTCCTTCTACCCTTTCCCTCTCTAACTTAATTACTTTAATTTGAGAGGTTCTAGTCATTGCTAGGCTTTGATATAGCTTTATTTAGAATTATTTAAAGCATGCCTCATTCTTCCATAGTTTTAGGTTATTTTAATTTTATCCACAAATAAAAAACCCTGTAGTGTACTCTCATCTGTTAATCATGTCAGCATCACAATGACTTTCATCTGAAGGTACAGCCCCTGACATCTGATCCTTGAAAACACCTCTGGGTTTCCACATCTACAGTTCTCATAAAGAAAAAAGTGCACTAAAAACTCCATGTAAAACCAATTTATTTACATTTAAGCTAGCATGCACCATGCACTGATGATTTTTGAGTGATACTGTGAGTATTAATAAAGCATCTGACAGTGTGTGTGCAAGAACCACCCCAGTACAGGGAAGGGAAAAGGCTTCTAGGTTATATTGATACATCCTGACCATTACTAGTGGCTGCTTACGGAGGAGTAGCAAGAGACTTTCCAGAGATGAACCTCCCCAGCATTTATTTCTGTGCTTTTCCAGCATTCAACAATATGACTTCCCCAGACAAAACTATCCAGACCATCATGTTTAACAGCCACTGCAGACCTGAGCTTTCACCTTTGTGGCATAAGGGTTTAATTATACACTGAATCTTTGATGTTAAAAATGCTTGCAGGAAACGTAGGTGTGTATATGTGTTTCACTGAAGTGCAAGTGTGGCAGGTCTCTTATGATGAGAAAAAAGGGTGCTAAATAATAAAATGTGCTACTTGCATGCTTCGGACTGAACCCTATAGATTACCACGTATTTAACAAAGTGCGAATGCATTTGACGCACCAATATTTAAATGAAGGTGATCTCATGTATGCATCCACTACTCAAAGGCAAAGGAGATCACATTAGAGCTCTTTGGATTTACCTCAGCTACAGCAAGAGGGAGCTTGCAAGCTTGGAACACAGGCAGTGACAGAAGAAGAGACTTTTAATAGTTGCGGATGGACCTTTCCTTCACCATTTTAGTTAAGCTTTTTCATTCAACTATTTGTGGTTTTAGAACTTGCAGTAAGCTCCGCAATCTATTTGTGTGCTGCTTAAAGCACTATTTGTCTCATTCGGTCTGATCATCTTCATTTGGTCTTGATGTATTTTCACGTATTTTGAAGTTGAATCCTACGGCTAGCGCTAATTTCCTTTCCGTGGAACAGAATTTTAACTGAATGTGTCGATTTGAGCCTGGAAGCTGCATTCAGCATGCACACACATCCTAAATAAAGCTGAGATGGCTCCGCGGTTGGGCCGTACCTCAGCGTACCGCGGTTTTCGGCGGGAATCACCTCAGGGTGCCTGAGGGGCACCTCTCGCGCGCCGCGTCGCAGCCTCCAGTCAACCCGCACAGCTCTCCCGGGGCTCCTCAGAGAGTTGGGGTCGTCGGTAAGAGATGGGAAGGTTTCCGTGGCTGCGCTTGGCACACGGCAGCCGCTTCGCCCCCACCCCGAGGAACCGGGTGCCATCGGCTCTCCCAACTCCTGGGTTCGGGAAACGCACCCAAAGGACACTCCATCCCCGGTACGGCGGCCACTCCGAGCCCTTCTCCCGCCAGACGCAGCCCCACACCCCAGTTCTCTGACCGGGCCGCCCAGCTCCGAACGGCCCCGTGAGGCGCTGGGCCGGGCCCCGCCCCGTCACCTGACTGCGGGGGACGCGCCCGGCGCTGGTTTACGCCGTGCCCGGCAGCCCCCTGTTCTCCCCTCCCCTGCCTTGCCGGTGGGTCGTGTGGTGGGGCCTGAGCCCGCCTCCGCCATGGTGCTGGAGTCTGTGGTGGCGGATCTGCTGAACCGCTTCCTGGGCGACTACGTGGAGAACCTGAACAAGTCTCAGCTCAAGCTGGGCATATGGGGGGGTAAGGAGCCCCTTCCTTCTCCTGTCCCGTCTCCGCCGCGCTGCGGGCGCTTCCTTGTGCGGCGAGTGTGTCTCGCGGGCTGCGGACTCCCGTGAGGGGCTGGCGGGCTGAGGGCCCCCCTCTGAGGGGCAGTCCGTCTGCGGGTTTGCGGCCCTCGGTGAGGGGAGTCAGTCTGTCTGCGGCCGCGATCCTTCCGCCCTCCCCTTTCCCACAGCGGGCCGTGGTCTGTGGGCCGCGGCCCCTCATGAGGGGCGGGCGGTCAGGCTGTAGCTGCGGACCCGCCCCCCGTGAGGGCCATTCGGTCGCCTTGTGCCTGGGCCCCCCACTCCCTTTCCCTCNATATAAGAATAATCAAACTTTGAATAATATTTTTAAAATAGTGATATGCTGCTGATTAGGTCTACTAAATTCTTCTGGTCTGGGGACCCCAGTTACCTGGTCAAAGAAAGACAGCAACTGGCATGATGCAATCTACTTGCAATAGATCTGTGTTGCAAATTATTCCACTCTGGGGACTCAGGATCAAGTTCTTTGGCTATCTACACTGTATCCTCAGCCTAGAGTCTGAGAAATGCTGGGAATAATTCTTAGCATATGTTGAATTTTGTATATTTTACCTGTATTGATTCTACCAGAGTTAATAATTTTTTTTCCTACAGAAGAGGGAAAAGAATTACATGTTTGTTTTGTTTTGCAATGATATGCATTGCAATGAGAGATAAATATTGCCAAAAAACATCTGAAGACAGTATCTATTTGGAATAATACTTGCTGTTTAAAATTTTGGAAGGGGTTAGCCTGCTTTTATTCAGAGGAGGGTTTTTCAGAGTTTTTCCTGTAACTTTAGTGATGGCTTTGCTAGGTGACCTTCTGGCTGACTGTGCAGTTGGCATAATGCATTAGCAAACAAAGTACCTTGTTTGATAACCTAGATCAATATTTTCAGCCTCCATTAAGATTTTGAAAATTGTAGGACATCTTATAGATACTGTAAAAATTATGTGATGGTAAACATTTTGTATTTCCTGTTCCTTTGATTTTTTTTATAACTAGAAGCAACTGTAAAATTGAGCAATATCTGAACTGTTCTGATGTCCAAGTCAATGTGCAAATAACTGAAATTTTTAGCAGGTGAAATACCTTGATTTTGGATTGATATTGTTGTTTCACTATGAATAAGTTCAAGTTCTTCAAAGTGAACGAAGTTACACTTGTAATTTAAAAACAAATGTGTTTGGTCCAGACTGGACTGTCACTGCTTCCTTCCTCACTCAAAGGCAACATATTAAAACAAGTGCATTTTTATTTCAACCAATTTTCTTCCATAGTTAGTGCCTTTTCATCTTCCTACCACATCACTGAAGAAAAAAGCTATGATTCTCAGAAATACCAACAAATAAAGCCCTCATGTAAAATTAAGTTAGATTCTTTATGTAACTGATAGAACTTGGCTGAAGTTGCCCTGGCTCAGGATAAAAGACAGCAATAAAATTT